>JBAMJV010009938.1:0-20659 GCA_037951105.1 Echinarachnius parma | reverse complement strand
AAAAAAAATCCATGAAAATAAACACAGTAGTGATTTAAGACTAGTTTTCTGATGCCAAATCACACTTAACAGCCAGTTTACGCCCCACCCACATTTAGGGTCCGGAATCGGCAGCGTGATCGACATGTGATTGACAATTCATTGGCTTACGTCATGACGCGTCATCTACAGAATTTAGTTCATTAGACCGTTCTTTAGATGACGTCACATTTTGGCGATTTAAAAGGGGCGTTCCCATTATAATTAGATATTTACTAATGTGGGAATGTGGACTAGATTATGTCATATAGATCGCGGACTTGTCCGATTATGCAAGGTGGTTCATTGAACATTCCGCACCGAGTCCAATTATGCAAATTAGTTTACAACACATGATACATTTAGATTCGCGGACGGATAATGTGTAATACGCCGCCCACGTTTATGTTGTATGTGATGCATGTGTTAGAATAGGGAAACCTCGGAGAAGCACATTTGACATGGTCAAGGTTAGAGCACTGTACTGTGTTACTGCTGCGAGATTTGAGATGAGTCTTTCGTTGTACCTTTGGCTGAGCGAGGCGTGGCTTTGCAGCTAGTTTACAGTGAGTTTATAGAATAGATAATTGAGTTTAATCATGTATTAGAGTGATTGTTAATGCATTATTTGAGGTGGATAAAGATGTTTGATAGAGGTAATTATGATAATTAAAATGCCTGTTTATGATGTTGACAGAAGTTTTGAGTAGGCGTTCATTTATCATATTACGCTGTTTAAATTCATAATGTTTAATAGAGAGATATGTGATAAATATGTTTATGCAACATTTTTATATCGACATATAATTATGAATTATGTATAGAGTGATTACAAAATTGATTGAAAGAGCAATTGTTGCAATTTTATATTTCGCGCACATGTGAGGTAGATGTGTTAGTTGATGCTGAGGGCGCGCGATGTAAACAAACTAAAAAATATGGCGGCGCCCACAGTTATCTCGTAGATGTGAGATGTTATTAGCTTTTTACACCTTAGATGAACGGTATGAAGTATATGATTGTTATTTTTCCGTGATGTTTATGTTAACCTTTTTCCCTTTAGAAGTAGATGATGTGGGAACTGAGATTTGTGTGTTTTAGAGGTTCAATACTTTTATACTGTTTGTTGTTACATTAACATTATTATAGGTGCCTGCATGCTGAGCAGATAGATGGCTGCTTGAGGGGCTGCTGGAGCCGTAGTTGTGTGCAGTCTGTGGGTCTGCATAGACCTTGGGGTTTTTGCTTCTGTCTGCGAGTATCTTAAACAATGGTGGATACTGTGGCTGGCAAATAAATACCATAGAGCAATCTAACAAACTGTCTCCTGTGTGTCCTTTCGGCCTCATTCACCGCACCACGAACGGTATGAAGTATATGATTGTTATTTTTCCGTGATGTTTATGTTAACCTTTTTCCCTTTAGAAGTAGATGATGTGGGAACTGAGATTTGTGTGTTTTAGAGGTTCAATACTTTTATACTGTTTGTTATTACATTAACATTATTATAGGTGCCTGCATGCTGAGCAGATAGATGGCTGCTTGAGGGGCTGCTGGAGCCGTAGTTGTGTGCAGTCTGTGGGTCTGCATAGACCTTGGGTACGTTTATATAATTAAATGATGGCAGTTTGTTTAACAGACTTTGTGTAACTTTACTTAGTCTAATTATATATTTCAGAGTGCATGAATATGATCATGTGTGAGATATTGTGTTGAACTATTGCAAGATGAGTTATGTTTGCCTTGAAATAATCTATATATGATCATGTTCTGATTTTAAGAGACATTTAGGTACTTGTTTATCAGCCTTATAGAGGTTTATTATAAATACTTACAGATGGATGTATTTCTTGTTTGCTTGATAAAGTATGATGCATTAATTGCCAGATTTATATTAATGTTTGAGATCATGACACAGTTGATTTCATGTCTAGATTTGATTATGTCATTCAAGTAAATGATTATAACATTTGATTTAATTGATTATAAAAGAGAATCAAGATGAAAATGGATTTGATTCTGAGATTAATTAGTAATTGCTTTATATATTTAATCAAGAGGATTACATTTCTGTTTAGTAATTACTGTTTCATTTTCATCAAGATTATAATCATGATTTTGTACATTTATATTTGATTGAAATTCTATGACATGTTTTGTTTTTATTCTGCCAATTGCAGGGTTTTTGTCTTCTGCGAGAATCTACATTTGAGAGATACTGTGGCTGAATAAATAAATAACACGATGACACCTAACAAACTGTCTCCGGTGTGTCTTTTTGGCCTCATCTAACGTACCACGACAAATTGGCGACGAGGATGGGATGACCGCCGATGACAGAAACCCCCTGGTCTCCACGAGGCAACCCACCGACGGCGCTGAGCTGGGTCTAGACTAGATGCTCTTCAAGCAACGACGGCGCTTGATGTTCTACAGCAAACGACGGCGCAGAGAGGACTTCTTCAGTGAACGACAGCGCGAAGATGACTAGTGTCCAGGATGACCGAACTTTGAAGCTGACAGCTCGGGTAGATTGTCCGTGCTGGAGACCGAGCTTGAGATGACAGCTCGGATAGATGGTCCGCGCTGACAACTCGGGTGGTTATCCGTGCTGGTGACCGAGCTCTGTGGACTGTAGATGACAGCTCGGGGATGGTCCGCGATGTTGACAGCAGCTCGGATACATGGTGTACAGTGACAGCTCGGATAGATGGTCCGTGCTGGTGGCTGAGCTCTAAAGAAGACAGCTCGGGAATTGATGGCCTGCGCTAACGAAGAAAGACTTTTGAACTGACTTTTAAAGTCTAGAAGAGTAAAGAACGTTAGAGACTGAAATTAGAGTTCAGATTGGTTTTAGGTGTTCAGTAATTTGTTGTATTGTGTTTTTTGTTTTACCTTGTTTGCAGGTTTTTGTCTCAAGGTAAAGGCCTGCTTGGCGTGTTGCAGAGCCATGATGAGAGATGGACCTTCAGAGAATGTTTGCCTCCTTGTTGGCTCTAGGGAAGTCTGTGGATTTGGCAGATCTCCTTCTAGGCCGACTGCAGATAGAGAAGTTCAGTGGGGACTGTAGGGATGGCACTAAAACGCCTTTCTCTAACTGGGTTGAGGAGTTCAATCTCCTGGTAGGGCCATTCCAACTCAGCGACAAGGGGAAGGCGAAGGTTCTGGTTGACAACCTCACTGGGCCAGCAAGAGAGGAGGTTGAGTACTGCTTGACTGAGGAGCAGAGGGGCAGTTTCAAGGAGATTGTTAAGGCTCTCAGGCGGTGTTTTAGCTGTGAGACATGTCAGTATTTGCGGGTTTTGTTCCATTTTCGTGTTCAGGGTGAGGATGAGGATTTGGCAGGGTTTAGTAGGGCTCTCATGCGTCTGTATGATAAGGTTGTGGATGCTGCAGGCGATGAGGTGGAAGCTGCGGCTTTGAGGCAGCTGAGGGATGGAGCCCTGGCCAATCAGTTTGTTGAGGGAACACGAGATGTGGGTGAACGTGTGGTTGTGAGGCGGCTTTACCTCCAGCATCAGGGTGAGTGTTTTGAGGTGTTCAAAGAAGCAGTGTTGCGGGTACTTCTCCATGGTGGTCCTTTGATTGAGGGAGATGTGCTGACAGGTTCAGGAACACATGTGTCTAGTGGAACGGTGGTTCAGCAGGATGACATAGATGTAGAGGTTAATGATATACAGTTAGATGTTGTACATACAGAGGATTTAGAGTTAGATATTGATTGTCATGTAGATGTACATGTAGATGAGGTACATGTCGGTGTCAATGATGTAGACGTCGATGATGTAGGTGTACATGTAGATGTTATAGATGTCGACGATCTAGATGTAGACGTATACTGTGATGTTGACCCTAGGGATGATATAGATGATAGGTCGGTTAGGGAGGAGGAAATTGGGGAGTTCCCATTTCCAGGAGTTAGAGAGGGCTCCGAACTGTCGACACTCGAGTATCGTAGGGTTAAGGACCATGTGGGGATAGAGAGGGTAGACGAAGAGTTGTGGAGTTATCCGAGGGAGGTAGGATACATGCCTAGCTTTACATTTGCTTTTGAGGTGTGTGCTGCTCGTGATGCAGTATGGAGTGACATCGGGCGTGTCCGGGAAGTTGTGTGGGGGCCCTGGGAGTCTCAGTGGAAGCCAAATTATAGATGTTTTGGGTCAGATATACCGGTTGGTGGATGATGTAAATTTGTATGTTTATACAAATAAGGCTGTTTAGCCGAGGATGGATTTTTTGCACTTTTATGCATGTTGCATTTTATGCAGTGAGGGAGGTTTTTTGCATTTTTATGCATGTTGCATTTTATGCAGTGAGGGAGGTTTTTTGCATTTGTATGCATGTTGCATTTTATGCAGTGAGGGAGGTTTTTTGCATGTCTGCATTTGATGCGCTTTATGCAGCTAGGGAGGTTTTTTTTGCATTTGTTTTGTGTATCCAGCATAGAATAAGCGGGGAAGATTTTATGCATTAAGGAAGATTTTATGCATGGTTTAGGAGTATTCAGCAAGAAATAAGCGGGGAAGATTTACTGCTTTTTCTTGGAGTATAGAGTGCATTATGGGAAGGAAACTGCATATTCATGGTTTTCTTTATTTTTGGTTGGAAAAAAGAAAGAAAAGAGGGAAGAGAATAGGCTACAAAGTGATTTTGGTTTAGATCGAGTATAAAAGGTTTCAGTTTTTGATAAGGCAAGCTAGTTGGTGCTAGATTAAAGTTTTATATGTAAATAGTTTGGATTTGCTTGTCGTTATACAGGAAACAGGGTTTATACTTTGATTATTGGAGTCAGATTTGTAGGTAGTCATCTCATTTGATGGTATTCATAGGAGATGTGTGCATTTAGCAGTACACATTGGTAGAAGGTGATGTTTTTGTTGATGTTTTTGTCGATGTAGTTTTTTGGAAAAAGAAATAGTGTATAGGCTATAGGATTCTTTTTGTGTTATGAAATGGACTTTTGTATTACTGCAGAATGAAGTGTGTGGTCCAGAAGATTTGTTGTATTACTGTAAGATGGACAGGGTGTGTTCTAGAGGGTTTTTTTTTTGGAAAATTTGAAGTTCAGTGGAATTAGTAACCTTTTAGAGGGGTTGTGATATGTTCCATAGTTAGATTTTAGAGCTTTCGGGACGAAAGCTATTTTAAGCGGGGAATATGTGGGAATGTGGACTAGATTATGTCATATAGATCGCGGACTTGTCCGATTATGCAAGGTGGTTCATTGAACATTCCGCACCGAGTCCAATTATGCAAATTAGTTTACAACACATGATACATTTAGATTCGCGGACGGATAATGTGTAATACGCCGCCCACGTTTATGTTGTATGTGATGCATGTGTTAGAATAGGGAAACCTCGGAGAAGCACATTTGACATGGTCAAGGTTAGAGCACTGTACTGTGTTACTGCTGCGAGATTTGAGATGAGTCTTTCGTTGTACCTTTGGCTGAGCGAGGCGTGGCTTTGCAGCTAGTTTACAGTAAGTTTATAGAATAGATAATTGAGTTTAATCATGTATTAGAGTGATTGTTAATGCATTATTTGAGGTGGATAAAGATGTTTGATAGAGGTAATTATGATAATTAAAATGCCTGTTTATGATGTTGACAGAAGTTTTGAGTAGGCGTTCATTTATCATATTACGCTGTTTAAATTCATAATGTTTAATAGAGAGATATGTGATAAATATGTTTATGCAACATTTTTATATCGACATATAATTATGAATTATGTATAGAGTGATTACAAAATTGATTGAAAGAGCAATTGTTGCAATTTTATATTTCGCGCACATGTGAGGTAGATGTGTTAGTTGATGCTGAGGGCGCGCGATGTAAACAAACTAAAAAATATGGCGGCGCCCACAGTTATCTCGTAGATGTGAGATGTTATTAGCTTTTTACACCTTAGATGAACGGTATGAAGTATATGATTGTTATTTTTCCGTGATGTTTATGTTAACCTTTTTCCCTTTAGAAGTAGATGATGTGGGAACTGAGATTTGTGTGTTTTAGAGGTTCAATACTTTTATACTGTTTGTTGTTACATTAACATTATTATAGGTGCCTGCATGCTGAGCAGATAGATGGCTGCTTGAGGGGCTGCTGGAGCCGTAGTTGTGTGCAGTCTGTGGGTCTGCATAGACCTTGGGGTTTTTGCTTCTGTCTGCGAGTATCTTAAACAATGGTGGATACTGTGGCTGGCAAATAAATACCATAGAGCAATCTAACAAACTGTCTCCTGTGTGTCCTTTCGGCCTCATTCACCGCACCACGAACGGTATGAAGTATATGATTGTTATTTTTCCGTGATGTTTATGTTAACCTTTTTCCCTTTAGAAGTAGATGATGTGGGAACTGAGATTTGTGTGTTTTAGAGGTTCAATACTTTTATACTGTTTGTTATTACATTAACATTATTATAGGTGCCTGCATGCTGAGCAGATAGATGGCTGCTTGAGGGGCTGCTGGAGCTGTAGTTGTGTGCAGTCTATGGGTCTGCATAGACCTTGGGTACGTTTATATAATTAAATGATGGCAGTTTGTTTAACAGACTTTGTGTAACTTTACTTAGTCTAATTATATATTTCAGAGTGCATGAATATGATCATGTGTGAGATATTGTGTTGAACTATTGCAAGATGAGTTATGTTTGCCTTGAAATAATCTATATATGATCATGTTCTGATTTTAAGAGACATTTAGGTACTTGTTTATCAGCCTTATAGAGGTTTATTATAAATACTTACAGATGGATGTATTTCTTGTTTGCTTGATAAAGTATGATGCATTAATTGCCAGATTTATATTAATGTTTGAGATCATGACACAGTTGATTTCATGTCTAGATTTGATTATGTCATTCAAGTAAATGATTATAACATTTGATTTAATTGATTATAAAAGAGAATCAAGATGAAAATGGATTTGATTCTGAGATTAATTAGTAATTGCTTTATATATTTAATCAAGAGGATTACATTTCTGTTTAGTAATTACTGTTTCATTTTCATCAAGATTATAATCATGATTTTGTACATTTATATTTGATTGAAATTGTATGACATGTTTTGTTTTTATTCTGCCAATTGCAGGGTTTTTGTCTTCTGCGAGAATCTACATTTGAGAGATACTGTGGCTGAATAAATAAATAACACGATGACACCTAACAAACTGTCTCCGGTGTGTCTTTTTGGCCTCATCTAACGTACCACGACAAATTGGCGACGAGGATGGGATGACCGCCGATGACAGAAACCCCCTGGTCTCCACGAGGCAACCCACCGACGGCGCTGAGCTGGGTCTAGACTAGATGCTCTTCAAGCAACGACGGCGCTTGATGTTCTACAGCAAACGACGGCGCAGAGAGGACTTCTTCAGTGAACGACAGCGCGAAGATGACTAGTGTCCAGGATGACCGAACTTTGAAGCTGACAGCTCGGGTAGATTGTCCGTGCTGGAGACCGAGCTTGAGATGACAGCTCGGATAGATGGTCCGCGCTGACAACTCGGGTGGTTATCCGTGCTGGTGACCGAGCTCTGTGGACTGTAGATGACAGCTCGGGGATGGTCCGCGATGTTGACAGCAGCTCGGATAGATGGTGTACAGTGACAGCTCGGATAGATGGTCCGTGCTGGTGGCTGAGCTCTAAAGAAGACAGCTCGGGAATTGATGGCCTGCGCTAACGAAGAAAGACTTTTGAACTGACTTTTAAAGTCTAGAAGAGTAAAGAACGTTAGAGACTGAAATTAGAGTTCAGATTGGTTTTAGGTGTTCAGTAATTTGTTGTATTGTGTTTTTTGTTTTACCTTGTTTGCAGGTTTTTGTCTCAAGGTAAAGGCCTGCTTGGCGTGTTGCAGAGCCATGATGAGAGATGGACCTTCAGAGAATGTTTGCCTCCTTGTTGGCTCTAGGGAAGTCTGTGGATTTGGCAGATCTCCTTCTAGGCCGACTGCAGATAGAGAAGTTCAGTGGGGACTGTAGGGATGGCACTAAAACGCCTTTCTCTAACTGGGTTGAGGAGTTCAATCTCCTGGTAGGGCCATTCCAACTCAGCGACAAGGGGAAGGCGAAGGTTCTGGTTGACAACCTCACTGGGCCAGCAAGAGAGGAGGTTGAGTACTGCTTGACTGAGGAGCAGAGGGGCAGTTTCAAGGAGATTGTTAAGGCTCTCAGGCGGTGTTTTAGCTGTGAGACATGTCAGTATTTGCGGGTTTTGTTCCATTTTCGTGTTCAGGGTGAGGATGAGGATTTGGCAGGGTTTAGTAGGGCTCTCATGCGTCTGTATGATAAGGTTGTGGATGCTGCAGGCGATGAGGTGGAAGCTGCGGCTTTGAGGCAGCTGAGGGATGGAGCCCTGGCCAATCAGTTTGTTGAGGGAACACGAGATGTGGGTGAACGTGTGGTTGTGAGGCGGCTTTACCTCCAGCATCAGGGTGAGTGTTTTGAGGTGTTCAAAGAAGCAGTGTTGCGGGTACTTCTCCATGGTGGTCCTTTGATTGAGGGAGATGTGCTGACAGGTTCAGGAACACATGTGTCTAGTGGAACGGTGGTTCAGCAGGATGACATAGATGTAGAGGTTAATGATATACAGTTAGATGTTGTACATACAGAGGATTTAGAGTTAGATATTGATTGTCATGTAGATGTACATGTAGATGAGGTACATGTCGGTGTCAATGATGTAGACGTCGATGATGTAGGTGTACATGTAGATGTTATAGATGTCGACGATCTAGATGTAGACGTATACTGTGATGTTGACCCTAGGGATGATATAGATGATAGGTCGGTTAGGGAGGAGGAAATTGGGGAGTTCCCATTTCCAGGAGTTAGAGAGGGCTCCGAACTGTCGACACTCGAGTATCGTAGGGTTAAGGACCATGTGGGGATAGAGAGGGTAGACGAAGAGTTGTGGAGTTATCCGAGGGAGGTAGGATACATGCCTAGCTTTACATTTGCTTTTGAGGTGTGTGCTGCTCGTGATGCAGTATGGAGTGACATCGGGCGTGTCCGGGAAGTTGTGTGGGGGCCCTGGGAGTCTCAGTGGAAGCCAAATTATAGATGTTTTGGGTCAGATATACCGGTTGGTGGATGATGTAAATTTGTATGTTTATACAAATAAGGCTGTTTAGCCGAGGATGGATTTTTTGCACTTTTATGCATGTTGCATTTTATGCAGTGAGGGAGGTTTTTTGCATTTTTATGCATGTTGCATTTTATGCAGTGAGGGAGGTTTTTTGCATTTGTATGCATGTTGCATTTTATGCAGTGAGGGAGGTTTTTTGCATGTCTGCATTTGATGCGCTTTATGCAGCTAGGGAGGTTTTTTTTGCATTTGTTTTGTGTATCCAGCATAGAATAAGCGGGGAAGATTTTATGCATTAAGGAAGATTTTATGCATGGTTTAGGAGTATTCAGCAAGAAATAAGCGGGGAAGATTTACTGCTTTTTCTTGGAGTATAGAGTGCATTATGGGAAGGAAACTGCATATTCATGGTTTTCTTTATTTTTGGTTGGAAAAAAGAAAGAAAAGAGGGAAGAGAATAGGCTACAAAGTGATTTTGGTTTAGATCGAGTATAAAAGGTTTCAGTTTTTGATAGGGCAAGCTAGTTGGTGCTAGATTAAAGTTTTATATGTAAATAGTTTGGATTTGCTTGTCGTTATACAGGAAACAGGGTTTATACTTTGATTATTGGAGTCAGATTTGTAGGTAGTCATCTCATTTGATGGTATTCATAGGAGATGTGTGCATTTAGCAGTACACATTGGTAGAAGGTGATGTTTTTGTTGATGTTTTTGTCGATGTAGTTTTTTGGAAAAAGAAATAGTGTATAGGCTATAGGATTCTTTTTGTGTTATGAAATGGACTTTTGTATTACTGCAGAATGAAGTGTGTGGTCCAGAAGATTTGTTGTATTACTGTAAGATGGACAGGGTGTGTTCTAGAGGGGTTTTTTTTTGGAAAATTTGAAGTTCAGTGGAATTAGTAACCTTTTAGAGGGGTTGTGATATGTTCCATAGTTAGATTTTAGAGCTTTCGGGACGAAAGCTATTTTAAGCGGGGAATATGTGGGAATGTGGACTAGATTATGTCATATAGATCGCGGACTTGTCCGATTATGCAAGGTGGTTCATTGAACATTCCGCACCGAGTCCAATTATGCAAATTAGTTTACAACACATATAGATTCGCGGACGGATAATGTGTAATACGCCGCCCACGTTTATGTTGTATGTGATGCATGTGTTAGAATAGGGAAACCTCGGAGAAGCACATTTGACATGGTCAAGGTTAGAGCACTGTACTGTGTTACTGCTGCGAGATTTGAGATGAGTCTTTCGTTGTACCTTTGGCTGAGCGAGGCGTGGCTTTGCAGCTAGTTTACAGTAAGTTTATAGAATAGATAATTGAGTTTAATCATGTATTAGAGTGATTGTTAATGCATTATTTGAGGTGGATAAAGATGTTTGATAGAGGTAATTATGATAATTAAAATGCCTGTTTATGATTTTGACAGAAGTTTTGAGTAGGCGTTCATTTATCATATTACGCTGTTTAAATTCATAATGTTTAATAGAGAGATATGTGATAAATATGTTTATGCAACATTTTTATATCGACATATAATTATGAATTATGTATAGAGTGATTACAAAATTGATTGAAAGAGTAATTGTTGCAATTTTATATTTCGCGCACATGTGAGGTAGATGTGTTAGTTGATGCTGAGGGCGCGCGATGTAAACAAACTAAAAAATATGGCGGCGCCCACAGTTATCTCGTAGATGTGAGATGTTATTAGCTTTTTACACCTTAGATGAACGGTATGAAGTATATGATTGTTATTTTTCCGTGATGTTTATGTTAACCTTTTTCCCTTTAGAAGTAGATGATGTGGGAACTGAGATTTGTGTGTTTTAGAGGTTCAATACTTTTATACTGTTTGTTATTACATTAACATTATTATAGGTGCCTGCATGCTGAGCAGATAGATGGCTGCTTGAGGGGCTGCTGGAGCTGTAGTTGTGTGCAGTCTATGGGTCTGCATAGACCTTGGGTACGTTTATATAATTAAATGATGGCAGTTTGTTTAACAGACTTTGTGTAACTTTACTTAGTCTAATTATATATTTCAGAGTGCATGAATATGATCATGTGTGAGATATTGTGTTGAACTATTGCAAGATGAGTTATGTTTGCCTTGAAATAATCTATATATGATCATGTTCTGATTTTAAGAGACATTTAGGTACTTGTTTATCAGCCTTATAGAGGTTTATTATAAATACTTACAGATGGATGTATTTCTTGTTTGCTTGATAAAGTATGATGCATTAATTGCCAGATTTATATTAATGTTTGAGATCATGACACAGTTGATTTCATGTCTAGATTTGATTATGTCATTCAAGTAAATGATTATAACATTTGATTTAATTGATTATAAAAGAGAATCAAGATGAAAATGGATTTGATTCTGAGATTAATTAGTAATTGCTTTATATATTTAATCAAGAGGATTACATTTCTGTTTAGTAATTACTGTTTCATTTTCATCAAGATTATAATCATGATTTTGTACATTTATATTTGATTGAAATTGTATGACATGTTTTGTTTTTATTCTGCCAATTGCAGGGTTTTTGTCTTCTGCGAGAATCTACATTTGAGAGATACTGTAGCTGAATAAATAAATAACACGATGACACCTAACAAACTGTCTCCGGTGTGTCTTTTTGGCCTCATCTAACGTACCACGACACTAATTACCCCAAAAATTATTGATTTCATGAGAAATGACTGCCAAATTCTTTTTCCTCGGGAAAACTTACATATAGAGAGCCGAATTGTGAAAATTATGCCATCTAGACGCTGTAGTTCCTTTAATAATAATAATATATTACATTTATATAGCGCTTAATAAAATGTTTCTAAGCGCTTTATTATTACCCTTGATCATCAGGTACAGGTCAAACCCGCACAATTATCTTGCGCACCATCTCAACTCCCTGGGGAGCATACTAGCCCAGCAGCCCACCGGGCGCTGAAGGCTAATTAACACCCGACCAAGTACCCATTTATACTCCTGGGTAGAGAGCAGCAATGTGGATTAATTGTCTTGCTGAAGGACAAACGGAGTGTGCTGGGTTCGAACTCGGGATCTCGAGATCAGAAAGCGCGCGCTCAACCGATCTTGCCACACCACGTCACACCTAGCAAAAAGACATCACTTACGGGGGTTCAAAATAGCAAAAAAATCGCAGCTTCGCGCTTCGTGGACGATGCTCCGCATCGTCATTGGGTCACCCCCCCCCCCCCCTTAGCAAAAAAAGCTCTTTCGCAATATCCGGTGGTGATACGGATTTGGTTCTGCCCCCCAAAAAGTTTTTGCTCATTACGCCACTGCTGTACAGCACGCTGTATCCAGTGGTGTATATCGATGCAAATAACGCGCCTTTGTTCTGTGACCCCGTCACGCCCACAACATAATGGTTTGTTTACATGCAGAGCGCCACTACGACAAGATATTGAAAGGGCGGCCGGGCCGCGAGGGCCGAGACCGCCACTGTAAACGCACCAAAATTGGGGGGCCGAGTACCGCAATTTAAGCAGACGCGTCTCGGCCCGGCCCTGCACTGTAAACGGGGTCTATCATGGTTATTCTAACAAGTTGCAAATCTCTATAATGTAGCGTGTATGTGACTTCTCATGTGTAAGTGCACGGTATTAAATATATTCCATACAGATTTAGTAAAATCGTATGGCCATGCGTGGGCAATTATCTGTTACATGATACATGTATGTTTCGTGTTTTGTTTTACTCATTTCAATTACCAAGTATGTTGCACACAAGTCATGTAAACAAAACAAAATATACAAACCTTTTTCATGGACCAGTTCAAAACGCATGGCCCTATATTTTCATTAAGAATTTAAGTCAGCAGACAGTAGCCCCCATTTCATTTACGAGTGAATCAGACATGAGCTGTGTGAAAGTGTATACAAGCCCTATACAAGCACTCACCTCTTGTTGAATATGCACATTTACAGCGCCATGTGGCCCATCGAGGCTCTTCAGGTGTGAGAGCAGTCTGCCATTGAGCTCGACGTCGCCCTCCCGGATCCTTTATTCAAGCATAGGAAGGAATATCGACTGATTGAGTATCGTGCATTTAGCATTTGTTTTTGTTTTTAGATATGCATGGACACATGTTATTTTTTTATTTAAGAAGCGAACATTAATTGTGTTTAGTTTGGGGAAAGAATTATTGGCCCGAATTCTCATCAGTAGCTCAACTTTAGCCTGGCCTAAAAATACAAAGAATACTGGTAACACTTTGCACCTGGGCAATTTGGCTGATGACAGACTTTACTATGACTTAATTTCAAAGGGCCAATTGTTTTCGGAGGCTACTTTTCAAGCCCGCCGGCATTAAGAAAATCAGAGTGTTACACGTCTATGTGGGTCTACAGGGGCTCTTTTATAATTTTGGGGGGCTAAAAACAGCGTATTAATTGTGTTAACCGTTAACATTTATCAATTGCTCGGAAAGAAGTCAATGATTAATTAAAGGGATAGTTGAGTTTGTACAGAACTTAATTTTAGTAACCAAAACCCGCACCATTGCGGTACAAACTAATAGTTATAACTCCACTATGCTCGAAAGGTATACAAAACTACAAACGACTAATTAAAAACCCTGTTATCATTCAAAAAGAGCCGTTACAACTCAAGAGGGCGCTCTCTAAAAACTCATTCGTTTTAACCATTTTTCATTTTAAAAATTGTGCATGTGATGTGTTTTTTTTTTAAATGATTAAATAGAGATATCATCTACAACTATCTAAAAAAAACTATTTTGATATTTTTTCAAAGAAGTCTATGAGAATTGTTGGTCTTTTTCTAAAAAATCAAGATGTCCCCCAGCAGGGTAGACTTATAAATAAAATATTTTGAAATCAAATTTTATGAGAACTATGAGAGCATATGAGAGCGAATGATTCTCATTTTACATGTTTTATTCAATGAACTTTCAAATGGAATTGGAACCAACCAATTTAATGTCAAGGGGCATTTTGGAAAGTACCAATACTCAAGTGTACCTTTAAACACGAAAAAGGATATAAAAGAAATGTGATCAAAGAACGCGAATTGTAAAAATTGTGATAGTTTAATTAAACAAATATATATTATGCAAAATTAAACCATAATAAATGTAACAAAACATTAACACAAATTATTGAAATATTCAGAAAATGGGGTATATTTTAGACAATAAATTAAGCACACATATCCATACTCAATGCTCCTCATGGTGTCAAGTGTCCTGCAAGTTTCAATCAAATGGACAAGATCCTCCTCATCTAGCTTCAGCCAACTTAGCTCGATCTTCTGAAGGCTGGTAGTCCTGCCCCGGATAGCCTCACATAGTCTTGTCATACTCGCTGCTGATACTGACCATCCTTCTTGTCCAAAACGACAATTCCCCAGCAAACAGCGCGCCATATCCCTTCCTCCACCACGCGTGAGACCGGCCGCTATCTGGTTGATGTCTTGGTCAGTTTCAACGAGGGAGAATTCCATTATAGTCAATCCAGATAGCGACTCGATCACGCCGCTGATGCTCTCAGTAGGGAGAAACATAGCATTGAGTTTCTGGACGGTCGGAAGAGAAGGTGGGTTGTGAGGGAGGAGGAGAGTTGATACGATGATGTCAAGGCACGTGAGGTTGGAGAAGGACTGAAGACAGGACCACAGCCTCAGAGATAGTTGTTCGTCTAGAACGGTGTTATTGATATGAATACGATGGATCTAAAATGCATGGACATGAAAATGAGGGGAGCATTAATCATTACATTTCATACACACAACCATTGTTTAATGACCATATCGTGTATACCATAAAGACGAATACCATTCACCTGTTCATGTGAAATAAGAACAGTTACAAATATCAACACCCTGATCATGGATCTTAAATGCATGGACGAGAAAATGAAATTTTCTTATCAAACTTATCTTAATTTCATTTCGTCCAGTTTGAATATCGTTCATGTAAAAAGAGAACAGTTTTTGTTTATATATAAAGCGTATACGGATCACGGCATCAAGTTGCTCATTGCAAAAGACAATGTATCGTAAATGTAACAACAATGAGAAAGAGAAAACAATGTCCACTAATTTGTTTAAATTTCGTTCGTATTTAATTTTGCGACAAGAACATCTGAGCCGTAAAATATATGCGCTCTAAAAATAATGCTAACATAACACTTTCAAAACCTAATTCAATCGCAAAAGTAAGCATTTTTTTAAATTCCAAATCAAAGGAATGCTGAATCAAAGCAGAGAATCTATGATATAAATAGATATAAAATGGAATGAATGAGTCGGGGTTAAAAAGAGAAAGAAATTACATTTATAACCATGATAACGACTGGTAGATACAGTATTATACGAAGAGATGTACATAACGATTAATATTTGGATCTACAGTATAGTATGTATAAAAATGATTGCGTATTTAACACAATGTACACACGATACATAACTGAGTACAGCACAATCTATGGTACCTTGAGTCAGGGGTGTAGATCCTGGTGGGGGGGGGCAGGGGGGGCGGTAGCCCCCCCCCCCCCCAATAATTCCGAAAATGAGGAAGAACAAAATTGAGTGATATAATTTCAAAGAGGGGAAAGACACATTTATCAATAATTACTCTTCAAAATAGCCGGGTTTTTTAGTTTGAAATGGACTGTAAATCTCTTTTTTGTTTTCTAACATTGCAATTTTCATTTGGGTTGCGGGAGCTCACCTTTTGAAATGTGTTGGGCAGCGTAATTTCTCAAACGCACACCTCAAACGAAGTTTATTAAACCCTCATCTATAGATAGCACACCGTCACAGAAAATAAATTAATCTCGGTATATATGCGCTAAACGCAAATCAAATTGGAATATCATGTCCCCCAACATTTGAAAAAGGAGTAGATTGTCCCCCTCCCTTTGTCATTATGTATGTTTGGTTCCATACCTATATACTTCTTATTACGTTAAATTTCGGTCTCAGGTGTGCACCAAATCGCACAATTTCAAGACCAAAAATACAAAAGCTCCCTACTGTGGGAGAGGGACACCCCCTCCCACGACCTCCCCCGCTCGGTCGCTTCGCTTCCTCGCAATGTCTCCCCTACACTTTTGAGAAATTGTTGACGCCCTTGCTCAGTTTCATGGGAGCCCAATGCCCTAGACTATATCGATGGCTCTATAGTATACATGATCACGTGGATCCATCTCATGCAAGGCTCAGTCTTTTCCTCGCTATGCCCTTTAAAAATACGTTATGAGTAGGTTAACTATTTTATAAACTTTTAACACCCATGCTAGGAACAAAAGTCTGACCCCCATTACTGTCCCCAAATGTGGGTGCCCCCCCACCCCCCCCCCCCCCCCTCCCCGCAAAGTCAGGTATTCGAGCCATCTTCTTCTTCTTACACTTTCAATGAGCGCATAATAAAATTTCCGGGCATGCCAATGTGGGGCTTTTAGCTCTCTCAGTGGTCACTCTGGTCACTTTTAAAATGAATTGCTGGATGAAATATTTAAATAAAACATGAAGTATGTCTGAGATATGAAGGAGTGAACTTCAACTAAAACAATGCTATGAATGGATGTCAGAATGCAGAGGTAGTGGAGAGTAAGAGAATGACAAACATAATAAGAGTGAAATGATAATAGAATGGGAGAGTGACACATACAATAGAGATAGACGCTGTGAGAAAAGTAGGAAACACAACAGAACAAACATCATCCTGAAATGAAAAAATATGTTCTATTATTGATGATATACGCCTTGGCTATAGCAAGGGCAAAAGGCTGTACAACAAATGTTGCTGTAACTAAATAATTTATAACAAGGTATGACAACTATCAATAAGTTTTACGTTTCCGAACATTAGTAAACAAATACAAAAGTAAGAAACGTATCTAAAATACTTATCAGAACGTACAATTTTAATTGCCGGAATCATAATGATAAACATTATCAATATCGGGTGTATGTGTTTTTCCTAATATTGATTCAACGTCAATTGAAAACACTAAATAAACAAAATATAACGTGTGCGATTATTGGAAAAAAACCTCAATTAAGATTTATTTGAATAATACAATGCCGCAAGAGATGGGTTACAACGGCAACACTACTCCATTGCAATAAGAAAATCGATTACAGGGGCACATTTATAATTCGTCATCAGGTTTGTAAGATTTATTTATTTGTTTACTTAAATTGTCACCGCTATGCCACCCATCACGATGTATTTGTTTATGATATATAACAATATTATTTACTGACGGACCTCCAGCTTTGCTTGCAGTGGGAGTCTTTCGAATCCAAGAAGCCTACTGCATGCATCGGCTTGGTAAAGGTGAATCTCATGATGTTCACTGAAGTGTGGATGTAGAATTTCAGCCAGTTCGTCAGGGATGGTCACTTTGTCATCTAAGGGTAATTCGCCTAAGAAGTCTAAGAGGAGACGGTTTTTAACTTCACGATCTTTACGCTCGAACGCATTAGTTAACTGTAAGGAATGAATACGTTGCATGACTGGAAGCAAAGAGTCCACAGAAGTACCGACAGCAAATCGCAGTACGTATTCTAGTTCAAGCACCTTGTCGACATCTTTCATCGTTCCAAGTACCTCGTTCTGCTCTTCTCCATTTAAAGTACCGAAGTAAACTCCGGCACAGTATTCTTGGTAAGTTTGTGAAAGAATTCTATCGTAGTTTTGGAATTGGCCGAATCATCTGTGAACTCCTGTTTACCTAAAATTCCCAACTCAACGGCAAATAGCATTTGCTCATGACATTTATCAAAATGGTTTTCCGTGAAAACTACCTTCTGTGAATCACTTAACAATGAGCGCAATGTTATTTCTCCTATTGCACATACTGAATTCTTCATCTTTTCTATCATGCTAGCTTTTTCTTCGTTTGTTTGAGGGATTTTCGCAAGAGTATGCTCAACTAGATAGTTAACCAAACTTGTCATAATTTGTGTTAGTGTGGTTGCACCTCGAATACAGTTAGTTTCCCACAGTATACACAGAACCATACAAAAGAATGGGATGTTCATTAGGAAGGCGATGTTCAATTGCTTTATGTGCTTGTTAAATTCCTGTCCCTGGATTTCGTCTGGGAAGAATCGAGATGCATATTCTTGAGCATCTTCATTGGTATACCCCTCGATCTCAAAAACGGAAAAGTTCTCAGAGAGCTTGGTGTTGCAAAACTCTTCTTTGCGATTAGGGCGACTGGTGACGAGGACTCGAGATTTACTAAATTGCTCAGCCCGTATCAGTTGAATTAGACTGGAGTCACTGGATTCACGGGACAAAACACTACCACTAAACTCGTCATAGCCATCTAGAATAATGACACATCTGTTTTCATTTGCCTCAATCAGATGCTCGATGTCCTCTGGTCTGACATGTGGCAACTTTTTGAGAAGTTGTGATTTGATTGCTTTTCCGAGGGACATACTTCTATCCAAATTCCGAAACTTCAGAACGAACAGAAGAGTTATGTCAATAAGGGGGGAATCTGAAATCCCCTTAGCCCAATCATGACAAAGCTTGTCACACGCCGTGGTTTTTCCCAGACCTGCTCGTCCAACAAGCAGCATACGAGATGGACATGTGTTGACCTCTGTTGTGAAAATCCATTGATAGAGTCTTCTACTGGTATCTTTTTTTCTGTGAGTCCTCGCCGTCCTTTATCTGCTTTGAGAAGATTTATTCTAGTGTGCAGGTCTGCGAAGTCAGTGCAAGCATCCTTATCCCAGGGCTTCAGCTGAAGCTTCTTCTTCTTGTACTGCTCGATGAGGATTTCCCTGCAGCTTTCAACGGTGAGTGTCTGCTTGGGTCGCTTTGCTGATGTTGGTGCGTCATCTGGTATGCACGGTATATAGAATAAATGAGAAAAGGAAAACACCACGACAATTATGTGATAAAGTGTCTTACATTCAGGTTTATGTTAAATTATAGTGTATATCACATTTTGGGACAAAAGATGTGATTCAGATGGAATCAACTTTACAAAACTTTACATCTACCACGTGACTGTACTAGTGACATTTACTTATACATAAGTTGTGTAAAGGAATGTCTCGGCTTTATGAAGGAAACACGGGACCAAATGAGTTATTACCATAGTTATTACTTCTTGTAGAATTACTTATATGATTAAGAAATATATAAGACGTCATTGAAACAAAACATAACATGAGTAAACGCATGATCTGACATGTATGTTGATGAACATGAAAAAGGGATATAAGTGATACAAATGAAATATTCAATTATACAAATTATATGATTCATCAACCAACATTATCATTCTGTGTATTCATTTGCATTCATTACTACCGGGTATATAATTGTAATGAGTTGATATGTGGAGAAAAATGAAACAGCCGTAGGAGTCTGTTCCCGTAACCTGACACGCATGCAAATGTCACAGCCGAGTAACCCCTCCCCCCCCCCCCCCCCCCAAAAAAAAAAAATAATAATAATAATAAATAAATAAATAATAATAATAATAATAATAATAATAATAATAATAATAATAATAATAATAATAATAATAATAATAATAATAAAAAATAAATAAATAAATAAATAAATACATACATACATACATACATACATACATACATACATACATAAATAAATAAATAAAAAAATAAAAATAGATAGACAGATAGATAAATAAATAAATAAATAAATAAATAAATAAATAAATAAATAAATAAATAAATAAATAAATAAATAGAAAAATAAATTAATTAATAAATTAAATAATTAATTAATTAATTAATTAATAAATAAATAAATAAATAAATGAATACATACAAAAATAAATAAATACAATTAAATAATAATACATAAATAAATATATAAATACAAATAAGTACAAAATAGCCCGGTCTTGCGGTTGAGAATTATGCTATGTATTTTCGATGATGCTAAGAATTTGTCAGCAATTAAATTCACATACCTGCCATGCCTGCCGAGGTTGTCGGTAAGCGCGTCTCGGCGATGGTTCCAAGACCGATCTCCACCAGCGCCTCTCTCAGGATCCGGACCTGGTCCTTCGGCATTTTCCTGCTCCAGTCGAACAGCATGGCTGTCGTCCCATCAGACGTCACTGCAGCCCCGCCTTTGTTTGTCGCTATGTACCCGTCTACATCGGAGGGTGAAAAGTCGAGCTCCAAACCCAGATCAAGAACTTTAGGGTTGCTGCCCCCGATGTCGTTTGCTATTTTGCGCAGATTCTTAGGAGGAATTTCCGCCATATTAAATCAATATTGAGGAAATATCTGTAAAAACAGTTGGAAAGTGAAAGAAATAAAAAAGAGAGGGTGCGTTATGAAAAATTATCCGTGTGTGTCAAAAACAAAATATGCAATCGCGAGGTCTGTATCTGTCAAGTCTTCCATTGTAACTCCAATCTGTGCCCATATGGCAAGACGTTTTAACATTTATTCATATGTCCTGATATGAATTCTTGATATCAAGTAATGCATTCTTGATATCAAGAATTAAATTCTTGATATCAAAAAATTAGTTTCTT
>JBAMJV010009936.1:0-16264 GCA_037951105.1 Echinarachnius parma | reverse complement strand
GGGGGGCACTTCGGGAAATACCCAATACTCAACACTTCCTTTAACAAAATAAGTGATGAATTGAAAATTAATATCTCGCTTAGTATAAACGCCACTCTTTTATCAAGTTAAATTCAATGTTAAAGGAGGTACCTACCACCCAATAAATAATATTCGTATAAAAAGAAGGTAACATATTTAGTAGTCAATTCCGACCATCATAGGTCAAGAAAATATGTTTCCAGAAAGAAAAATATAATATATAATTGGAAAACGCGATCACCGTCTAAAGCATGCGGTCATGGTCTGCATAATTATACAAAGTATGGTACCTTTATCCAGGGCGAACGAATAGTCTGTAATTATATCTCGCCTCCTCAAACGTCCGCTGCGAATATAATGGCGCACTAATCAGACTCCTATGGGCGCATACGGAACCATCAGATAATGTATGGTTCCGTTAAGTGAGGGTAATAATTGTTAATGATTACACAAACCCTTGCAAAGTGTTAAGCAATCTATTTAATATCACACCGACGGTATCAAAACATATATTTATTTTGTCTTTGCCTGGTGGTCCCCTTTAAATGTTTGCTCTACCTTGTTCAATACTCTGTTCATACAGGAACTCCTTGCTCCTTACAATCACTTATTATGGAAATTAGGCCTAATTGCATAGATACAGAGTGTCTCTTTGGATGATTTTTTTCTTTTGATTCAAGAAATAACGTGTGCCAAGTAAACCATCGTACCCCAAATGGCAGTCAACAAACCCATATTGTTGGCCCTTAACCCTAAAAAGGCCGGGCTATTTGAGGTCTTTCTAAACGGCCGGGGGTGGGGGGGGGCCATTTGCCCCCCCCCCCCCCCGTCCCCCCCTCTTAATAGATCTCGGCCCGCGGAGCCGGCCGATCGCCGTGAAAATGTGCACGCATGTTAAGTGAAAGTGTATAGAATACATGGTAATTTTATTTTTTTTTCAAAAATTTCCTTAATTTGCATATTTATGGTAATTTTATGCAAATAATTTCATAAAATTCATATTTTTTACCATAAATCAATATATTCTTCATAATTAAACATTGATTTCACTTACACATGTCGTTAGACCATTTGGTATAATAATACAACAAAAGAAATTGGAAGAGCCAGGTTCTCCTTATGTTTTCTATTGTTTGTATAATTTCTTATGCCATTTCTTTGTTTTTTTTACTTATGTATTTAATTGTTTTTGTTGTTTATTTTATTTCTACTATAATTTCAACTATTTTGAACACCAAAACAAACACCTAAAATGTAAACAAGACCAAATAACCAATAATATGTCTCTTTTTTACGAAACTGATATTTCCCATATGTTTTGTACACAAATCACGAATTGAGCGATTTTCGGGCTGACATGCATAGACAATAGATCACGTGTCTTCGTAACGGTAGGTCTGATTTTTCAAAAATGTTGATTTTAAAAGATGCGCAAGTCGCAAAAGAAAAAATCACCAAGCGCCGGGCTGTCATTCTTTACGCGTTTTTGGAGCAATAAAAAAAATCGCGGAGGGGGGGGGGGGGGGCCATAATGGCCCCCGGCCTTATTAGAGGTTAACAAGCCTATAGATAAAAGCGTATATTTGTGTGTGTGTGTGTGGTTGTGTGTGTGTGTGTGTGTGTGTGTGTAGTGTGTGTGTGTGTGTGTGTTGTGTGTGTGATTGAATTAACTTGAGGAATACACACAAAAATAACATACAGCAACAAAAATTAGTGGGCCGGGGGGGGGGGGGGGGTGTTAAGATGAAGTCCCAAGATAGATCGAGAAAATTTCGCGAGGAGGCGCGAACACCTAAATATTTATAATATTATAGCGTATTATAAGAGACACGTCTTTTAGAGACTCTGCTGGATAATTCCAAACATGAACGTCTGAGAGGTACATGGTTAGTAAGCAATCGTAAGCACGGGGTAGGCCTACGTGACTTAGCGTAGACAGGTTCTTACACCTGGGGGGGGGATGATTTGCTGTTCAGTTCAAAGGACAGAAGACTAATTGTTCGCGGCCGAGACCACCCCCACCTGCCAAATATTTTGAGACCAAGGCAATGCTTGGAAGTCCTCTCATTTCGAGACAAGTACTTTCAAAATTTTCGAGACCGAGAGACCAAGGACCTTCAAAGTTGAAAACGCCCCCTCTAAGTGGGGGGGGGGGGGGGGGGGAGGGTTTCCGTAAACAATTTCGAATGCCGAGAACATAGTTACTTTCAAAATTTTCGAAACGAGTCCAAGTACCTTCAAAGTTGAAACCCCTCTCAGTGGGGGGGGGGGGGGGTTCCGTAAAAACAACAGTGGGGGGGGGGGGGGGGGGGGGGTGGGGGGGGTGAACCGGGGATCGGGTTTTAGTCGGTTGTTACCAAGTTTTAGTTCGGTCGAGACCGGGTTTTAGACGGTCAAGACGGCTTAAAAGTAGTCTCAGAGACCAGCTAAAATGTGGAAAAGGGGGTGTTCAACCCCCCCCCACCCCCCCCTTAACAGCCATTTTTGGGTCAAAGGGGGGGGGGGGTTGTAACCGCCAACCCCCCCCCCACCCCCCCCCCCGGGGTAACGCACTATGCATACAAGTAATGTTTTCTTTTTCACTCGTATAGATACACATCTAACAAAATATATCCTTCCCTAAAACCTGGGGGGATGATTGTACATTGTCATCACCCTACACCTTGTGAGGAATGGCGAGGGATGCATCCCCCTCATCCCCCCCGTTGTCTACGCCCCTGCCTACGGTCCTGTCCTCAATGTCTTGTACACGTTGCATAAGAGATACCTAACACAAAAAGGAAAATCCCCCCTAATATAGAAAGAGTCCTCATAATTCAAAGAATTGTTTCAAGATGTCTTATCAATCTATCCCTAATATAGGGCCTACTTGGTGTTTGTACATTTGTGTGAAATCCGAGAGACATCCATCTCTCCATGGCTGAATGAACAAGATATAATTTAATCTTAAAAGACAAAATAATAATAATAATATAGGTTTTTTCCCATTCTTTTTAACACTTTTGTCATTCAATTTCGTCCCGAGAAGCCGAGAATATGCCAATGCCAACTTCAATGGTCGTTATTGTCGACCAATTTCACAAAAAGTCCATTCAATTTTAATAGTCATTGGTCCACACATTCTTTCGTCCAGTACAATTCAAATTCGTCAGGTCACAGAAGTGTTCAGAAACTGTGACCGGACGAATTTGAATTGTAATCGAGACGAAAGACTGCGTGACGAACGAACTAAATGAATGGACTTTTTTTTAAAATTGGTCGACAATAGACGAATTGAAGTTGGCATTGGCACATTCTCGGCTTCTCGGGACGAAATTGAATGACAAAATGACGAAAATGAATGGGAAAAACCTATAAATAATAATATATAATAATAATAATAATAATAAACACTTTTATATAGCTGTAGCATATATAACACATTAACACATAAGCACACATTCCTATCCCTATACAAATGACGCATTTTAAAAAGTCACAAAGTATATAACTTGCTCATACCTGTACATTGTTCTGATGCAGCTCAAGTGGATGATGTGGCTGAATTAATGCATGATCCCCAGGTAGCAAGCCAACGTTGGATCAACTTGGAATCTTGCAACTCGTTGGAGTGTTGAAATCTGGTTGGAATATCAACGTTGGTCCCAACGTTGGACTAACGTTGTGATTCTCCGCAACTCCCTTGGAAGTTGAAATCTGGTTGGATACCAGCGTTGGTCCAAACGTTGGAATCTCGCAACTCGTAACAAGATTCATAATTAGAAGATCTAATGGCCACGATGAACGTTCGCCGATCGTCGGAGAAGGTTTCCCTGCTGGGTTAAGACGGAGTCCTTGACCTTGTCAACAGGTGTTTACCGCCGGAGCTCCCCGTCCCACTCGATCTAAATATACGGTCTGGTTTGGATATTATAGTCCAACGTTAGAAACTCGAAACCCATAATACGTTGGACAAACTTGTTGGACCAGGCGATGGATCAACCGTATGTACCAGCGTCATTTGGGCGTACGCACACATCGCTGGTCCAACCCGTTGCCAGTCAACGTTGGAGCAACGTTGCGAGAGAAAAAATGGCCAGCATTGGTCCAACAATGGACCAACGTTTGCTTGCTACCTGGGATTATGGTTTGTGAAACAAATCCTTTTTGCGCTCATTGAAAGTGTCCTTGAAGACTGACTTTGGGGTCACCCACATTTGGAAGACAATAATGGGGGTCCAAGGGCGGAGCCCCCGGAAGCTTTTATATTTCAGCCATCTTGCAACTATCAACTATCAAACTATCATGGGTGTTAAATTGTATAAAATAGTGAACCTACTCGTAACGTATTTTTAAAGGGCATAGCAAGGAAAAGATTGAGCCTTGCATGAGATGGATCCACGTGATCCTGTATACTATAGAGCCATCGATATAGTCTAGGGCATTGAGGCTCCCATGAAACTAAGCCAAGGGCGTCAACAACTTCTCAAAAGTGGAGTAGAGACATTGCGAGGAAACGAAGCGACGATCCGGGGGAGGCAGGGGTGTCGATCTGTTCGGAAAACACAATGCATTGGGGGGGCGAGCATTGTTTGTGAACAATAGCTCGCCCCACACAATGTATTGTGTTTTCGAAACAGATTGACACCCCTGGGGGGCGAAATTATATGTTCGCCCCCCCCCCCCCCAATATTTTCATTGGGGGCGACCGCCCCCCCCCCCCCCCCCCCTGCCCCCCCCCCCCCCCCCCCCCAAAGGATCGACGCCCCTGTACTCAACATGAAGTACCTTATACTTCTTTATTTTTAAACAATATTTGGCGAGACGGAATCTGAAAACGAATACTTATATAGTTATTGTGAAACATTTGTGACCGGCTATAGCAAAACCCTGCACTTGTCGGTAATTCCTGTTTTGAAGAAATTGGCATTTAAGTTCACATGATGTGTGTAAAAGCTAGCTTATGATTGTAAATTTAAACCAATCATAATTATCTTCGCCAATTAGTGACCCGATTTTAGAGCAATGCATATGAAAGCTTGTTGTACGGCCCTTTCTAATGGTATAATTAATGAAAATATACATTTTGATTTTTACCGGACAAGTGCAGGGTTTTGCTATAGCCGGTCACATTTGTTAAGAGGGGGGGGGGGGGGCGTCTAGTATAGGGGCGTTTATCGGGGTCCAGGTGGTCGATTGGGCGGAGCCCTCCGGAATCTTCAACTGGACTTGAAGCAATTTAGAACTCTCATTTTAGGTATGTTCTTTGTATAGTTACATATAAATGGAGAAGAGTATCATTCGTCATTATTCGATCTATACATTTAGAAATTCAAATTCAGTTTTGTTTTGTAGTGTACGTATCGGCCCTACTTGCAGGGGGATCGGAGTTCTTTCTACACGTACGTATGGCAAGCCGTTTTTAAACATTTATTCCTATTTCTTGATATCAAGAATCAAGAATTCATTTAATCATTTCTTGATAATTAGGCCAAAAAAAAAATTGTTTGATTGGCGTAACGGGGCAACCAAAAGTTAGGGTAGGTCGGTCGGATTTTTTATATTTTATTTTTTATTTTTTGTCCGCACAAATACACAAAAACACAGTATGCAGATATATATTGCTGGCCCTGGCCGGCGGCATAAGCATTGTACATTGCATGTGCTGCATAGGTACCGCGTATACGTACATTGCATGTACATTCGCCGCCTTCGCGGAGAAAAAGCGATATCGCAACACTTCCGGGTTTTTAGTGCAGCAAATATATCGATCGCAAATGCAGCGCGATACTCAGGCGATAGCAATATTTTCGCTTCGATATACACAACGATACATAACGATATTGATCGCAATCGGCAAAAACCTCTAGGGTCGGCGGTATTTTTAGGGTCGGGCGGGTTACGCCAATCCAACAATTTATTTTTCATGGCCTTATCAAGAATGCATTTCTTGATATCAAGAATTCAATTCTTGATATCAAGAATTGAATTCTTGATATTCAAGAACTACCATTGGTTAACAACAGAAAATTATTTCTTGATATCAAGAATTTGATTCTTGATAATATTATCAAGAAATCGAATTCTTGATATCAAAAAATGAATTCTTGATATCAAGAAATGAATTCTTGATATCAAGAAATGAATTCTTGATATCAAGAAATGAATTCTTGATATCAAGAAATGATTTTCTGTTGTAAAGCAATGGTAATTCTTGATAATATCAAGAAATAGGAATAAATGTTAAAACGGCTTGCCATACGTACGTGTTACACATGTGCATGCCTCGTGTGCGTGCTGATCGACGTACAAAAGTACATGTATGCATGCATGACATTATGCAATAATTGGCTACCCATAATAAGTGCGACTCAGCTCCATGCCGTTTTTCGCTTTGCTTTGAATATGACTTTGCCTTTGCTTTGGGACATAGACTAAGTAACATTGTCATAAAAGCCTAAACAAGTTGTAAAGGTTGGATTAAATGTACTTGAGAAGGAGTGACGCAAGTTTCTCTCATATACTTGCTAGTTTTATTAGGCCGGATTTCAGGAGGGAACGGATGAGTGGGTAACACGACAGTCACATCGCCGGCCGGACCTGACGGGTGGACCGCTGCGCTGAGATGAGCTGGTTTGGTTGAGCGGACTGCTGAGCTGGTGAGCTAAGGTAGCTGAGCCTGAGGCCTGACTGCCAGAGCCTGTGCACCGTGCCGTGTGACTTTTGTTATGATGACTGATGTGCCGATAATCAGTCAAATCCTAACTGGGCCATTTACATCCGGTTATATATCCCCGTAAAACGCGTAACTTGAGAGTTGAGTCGTAAGGGCCGTAGCCCGTAAGGTCTAAAGACTAAAGCGTAACCTAACCAGGCCAGGACGATCAGGCCGACATCGATGTTCATATTTGATTAAGAATGAGATACCTTAAGACGGCCTTGCCCTACTACCTTGGCCTTGCAAGTTTCAGCTCAGCCTCAGATCATCAGCGCACACAGACAGTCAGACACAGCTCAATTATTTATAATCATCTGCATCTCAACTCAGATTGGCATGCCTGCAGGAATTCAGTGTCCATATTGCTACATTCACAAATCACGACTCTGGAAAGCATGAAATTGTACAAAGTAAAGAAAAGCATTTAATTCAGTTACAGACACCATCTGACTCTGACTGTGACGTAGTGCGCAGCACTGACGTAGTGCAGATCCAGAGGGTTAACTAGTTGAGTCTTCTTTGATGCCGATTCGACAGTCGACACCACAGTTCACACGTTCCGGCAATTGGCACTTGACTTTGACCTATTAAAACTATTAAACTTAAGTTAAAGATGGGTTTTGAAGTGGTATTTAATCATACGTTTAAGTTCCCGCTGCAACTTGTCATCAAGACACATTTTGGAAAGGTATGTATATAAATTACTCAATTAGTCTTTAATTAGGTGAGATGTGTTGAACTTGGTTTTTAAAAAGCTTGATAAAAACGGCCATTAACTCCCAAATAATGTTTGTTGATGGATTTGATGGATCAAATAAAAACAAATCCTTTTGTGAAATCACCAGGTTGTAAAAAGTGAAAGTGCATGTAAAAAAAATAATAATAATTGACAATAATATTACCTGTAATCTCAAAATGGTACTGGGGACCAGGTTGCAACTTGTGTTGTAATAATAATAATAATAATACATAATATTTATATAGGGCAATTCCGTATGAGAGAAGGCAAAAACACCACATCTCAAAGTTGAGCAATCTTCCCTAAATCAAACTGTTATCGATAGAAGAAAACTTGAATTTTAGGAAACTGAAAACCATTTGTGTATAGCTCTATTGGTTTTGCAAATATTTCTGCTTGAATTGAACAGAAATGTATGACCTTTTATTCATAAATCAGCTTCATTTCATGAAAATGAAGTGAATCTTTTAATTCAATGATTGTTTCTGCTCTTTTTCTCATATTTTCCATACAATGTAGCAACAATCACAAATTGTAAAGCATGGGCAGTAACTTCATTGCATTTTTTTTTTGAGAAATTTTTGAAATCTATGCATATTTGATCGTAATTCCATTACGATAAAACGTAATAAGTTTTTCTCAATATCTTATTACTTGTTCTTTAGTCATATCATTGTGAATTCTCTTCCTTCACCATAGTCCTAAGAACTTCCAACGTAATTTTCTGAAATAATGTCACTACTTTTTCCAAAATTGGCGTAACGGTATTAGTAATTCCGTTACGTAACGGAATTACACGCACATGGTTTGTAAGGTATTGAATGATATTGCTGAAAATAAACAAATTTCTTGTTCTCAATGTAGAAATACCCTTTAAATAGCATGAACTGTAGCCATGTAGACAATAAGTCATTATACAAGTACTGTACAATGTTACTTTATGTGACTCATTGTACCCACATGCTTCATATTGCATCAATGGTGATTTAACTAAATTGATACACGATAGATAATTTCTCTAATCTCTCCATGAACATAATAGAGATGATAATGTTCTATCATTAAATTAGTTTCCAGCAAGAACCACTTGACTGAAATTATGAAGATGCAGCAGATTCATGTTTGTACTTTAGAAAGGGAAAAACAAAAACAATACAATTTTTTTTTAAATATCCAGTGATTAGTATGACACTGGTGCTACATTTATTTTCTTACATTAATTTACATTCATGTATTTTAAGATATAAATCATACCTTCAACTTTCAAGGAGATTTAATATTAATAATTTTGTAATTGTATGTAGATTTGAATATCATTGATCAGTTAAAGGCTCATAACTCATCATTAATTATCTAAATTTGTATTAAACTGAAGCATATAAAATTAAACATAAATACAGAATAGGCTTCAAGATATTCAAAACTAAACATAATACGAGGCTAAGATACACATGTTTTATTCATTATCATAAAGTCAGAATACATTGAGTGTTCAGTGTGCTTCTGTATGCAGATCAAAGAAGAATGATGTACAAAGTATTTGCATTTTCAAATGGGAATTCCTAAAGGTGTCTTTCATTTTTGGCAATTCCATATTTATATTTTATATGCCAACTTTTTGTTTGAGGATCATACACGTTTATATCTGATATACATCTATACATGTATGTATTTCATGGAATGGATGAAAACGCATTCCAAATCGATTTGAGAGTAAATTAAGATCAATTTAGGATGAATTTTTTAAAGAATAATTTTAGAATATAACAAGAGTTTATATAACAAATCTCGATTTTCTTGTAATTCTGTTATGCACACACATAACTAATTAACTTCAGGATTTGTTCTGGTCCTTATGTAAGAGCTTGTGATGAACAATGCATACACATTCTTTACTAATGACTATATTATATAATAAAGCAGAAAAGCAGAAAAATGTAACCAAGAAATTGCATTTTCATGGGTGGATTTCACAGGTGTAATTCCGTTACAGTGACATTCGTTTGTCTTAAGGTATTTTCAGAGGTTAAAATAGATCATTTCTGGAAAAAAGGATGTACCAAATTCAAGTTTGTAACTTAAATGTTAAGTTTTTATTACCAATGAAGAATTTTTTGTGGTAGCTTTTGCAGAAAATCATTACAAAGTTAGTGTTGAATAAAAGACCCCTTTCCGTTATGATTGTATTTTGTTCTCTGGACGCTACAGTGTTATAGATTTGTAACAATCTTGGGTTCTGTTGTACCTCTAGTACCCCTGCCAGTTATTAAAGTTTTAAAAACTGTGAAAGTGAAAGGAATTTTAAATATGATTAAGAAAACAGAGCTAAAAATCACTTATTTGTCATTCTGTAACAGTGGAATTACCCATTCACATTTGCATTTCCATTCACACAAATTTCCAATATTCAGGAAGTTTACGAGGCTTTATAGCATTGAAAGTTGTATGATTTGACCTGTTTGTGATTTGTAATTGTTTAAATGTTGCTTGATATTGATTATGTGCAGTTATTTAGCATGTCACATAATGTAGTACATTTTTTTTTCACAATTTAACCATTTTTCTTGAAGTAAAGGAAAAATTCTAAAATGTTGCTTTTTTCTTCTTCAAATATGGTTATTATTGTCAAATTATTGATTTTTGAAAAGTATTGAAGCTAAAATGTGAATTCTTTGTTGTTCATGTACCGATTTGTGGAAAAATTGATTTCACTGCTCAAGTTGTGTAATTCCGTTACACACATTAGTGGACATAGTTCCTAAGATTTTTCTTTCATTAAATTGATGCAATCCTTTTTAATTTCTTGCCTACTAATATGAAGCTGAAAATAAACCGAAAAAAAGCTGGATTTTAGCAATATTTTTTTCAAATTTCACTCTTATTTGTATTTTGGCCATATTTTCATTTATTTTACACATAATAAGTTCAAAAATTGCTTTACAGATATGTCAAATTATGGTTTATATTCAAGTGCTAGATAGCCTTGATGTTTGCATTAGCATGTAAGAAAAGTTGAGTGCAAAATAATTGAGTTTTCCTTGTAACTTTCAGAGATGTAATTCCGTTACAAATTTGTGTAATTCCGTTACAGTGGTCTTTTTTCAAAAAAGTGAATTTGTGAACTTATCATTGTGTTGTTTATGCACGTACTTGTTCCAAAATGAAGTTGACATTATCAAGATCATAAAAAAATACATACAATCAGTTTCAAAGTGTCTTATATTTCAGAGAAACTCAATGCAAACTTGTAGCAAAAAAAAACCTCCATTCTCTGGTAATTCCGTTACGGTCACACATATTGGTCTAGTGTGCAACAACACATGGAAGATATAAAACCTTTTCCCTATCATGTTGTAGCCTGGTTACCCGTGCAACTTATATAAGTATCAAAATTTACTTAAGTCATGAGAATATTGCGCAGGGAATGAAATAATGAGCAAAAAACGTCTCTGAATGTAATTCCGTTATGGTGGAATTGCCCTATAGCGCTTTATACTGGTGTTTCTAAGCGCATTTCAAATGAAAACTAAATACAACTAATACGGTGTGCGCCTGGAAAAAATATATAATATACCAATACCAATATCTAAAGTATTAAGTTAACGCTACAAAAAATAACCAATTATATAACAATATTATGTACAACTAAGACATAAAACATAATGTATTTAACCAAAAATCCTACGGTTGATTAAACAGGTAAGTTTTAACTTTTAAGGAGGGATTTGAATGTATCTACTGAGTACTGTGGGGGCATCTAGGATATAATGGGGATGTGGGAACATCGGCCAAGTGACAAACTACATATGTGCATGTATGCTGGGCCGCTGGCCTATTCGAGATTTGTTGTGGCATGTACATGTATGTTTTACACTGACAAATGGCCACTCAAGTCTCAAGTGTTTCTATAAAATTCTAAAGGGACATTCTGTCAGTCAGTCAGTGTCATAAAAAATCTTGTTATTACTGTACCTAAAATGTTTTCTTTTCTTTTGTTCCTTATAGTATCCCTGCAGCGATATGGATGTAGTGGGAGTGAGAACGGAGAAATATTACTATGGTAAATATTTTGTTTTTAACAAGATGCCATCTCTTTACTAACTTAACCAGAGCATCCATCAATTTCCCCAATTATTTCCAATTTGTTCTGATCATGTACCATAAATGTTTTCTTAATTATGTAGTTTTCTCACATGGTCATTTACTCATTTCCTCATAGAATGTACACTTTAATTGCAAATATGCAAAATGATTACATTATAATTTTTGTTGAAGATCTATCTAGTTTAAAAGAATAATAATGTCTCCTAACCTGCCCATCAAACAAATAAAGAAATTAAAATTGAGTTCTAGTTTAAAGGGGACCACCAGGCAAAGAACAATATATGTTTTGGTACCGTTTTGTGATATCAAATAGATACCCAACATTTTGCAAAGGGTTGTGTAATTCATAAACAAAGCAATTAATTTCCACCACTTACGGAACCACTACTATTTCCTGGTTCGTATGGGCCAAACATTTGCGAGTGCGTCAATGCGATTCATGCGTACGTTTGTAGACAATAGAATCCCGGGCGATTCGTTCGCTCTGCACACATTAGTCTTCGCAATTCAGACCGCATGAACGCATGCTTTAGAATGGTGAGACGTTTTCCAATTGTTTTTTTTTCTTTCTGGAAACATATTTTTGTGAACTTGTTGATGGGATGGAATACTAAAGATGTTACCTTTCTTTTATAAGAATATTATTTTTGGGTGGTGGTACCCTTTAATATACTGAGTGAAGGGCAAATAATGACATTGGATCTATCTGTAGACAATAATTGTCATTTACTCATCTACTCATGACTGAGTGATCATCTTTATTGAATATTCATTTCAATCAGGAATTGCAAGCATTAAATTAGTGCTGTAACCGATCATCGGATCGGCATGCCGATCACGATCCGATCATACATGATCGGACCGTTTTTGCCGATTTCCGATCATGCAGAAAAAATCGGAAGATCGGATCAAAAAAAAAAAAAAAAAAAAAAAAAAAAAAAAATCCGTTTTTTTTCCTTTGGAAAATGATCCCCCAAAACATATTTTGGGAATATAAATGAATACCAAAGCAACATATATCCATATTAATAAACCCAAGATAATCTTGTATGGGTATGCTTTCATTTAAAACTGATTACCTCTCCTTTTACAAAATTATTCGCGCCGATTTTGAGCTTAGTCCCATGTGTTTCTGAAAGGTTACGCCAAATTAATCACATGGGACTATGCTCAAAATCGGCGTGAGTAATTTTGTAAAAGAAGAGGTAATCAGTTTGAAATGAAAGCATACCCGTACAAGATTACCTTGGGCATATTAATATGGATATATGTTGCTTTGGTATTCATTTATATTCCCAAATTGTGTTTTTTGGGGATCATTTTCCAAAGAAAAAAAAAACGATTTTTTTTTTTTTTTTTTTTTTTTTTTTTTTTTTTTTTTTTTTTTTTTTTTTAATAGCCGATCATCCGATCCCGATCATCGATCCGATTTCGAAGATCGATAAAATTTTGCCGATCCGATCAAACAATCCGATCATCAAGGTCAGTTACAGCACTACATTAAATCTTATTGTCAGATCTTGAATGTGTGCTGAAGAGCATTAGTCCTATTAACTTTTCCTGATAAAATAAATAATGTCAGTATCATTGTTTTATGCCGCAGAAGTTTTTTCTCTGACGGACTTTCTAATCTTTAGGGTAAGTGGACATCGTGTGGCAAGACTGGTAGGGGGCGTGCCTTCCATTTGTGAGGTCCAGAGTTCAAAAACCTAAGTGTGCTCACTGCCCATCACGTTTTTCGTTTAGCAAGAAAATTTATCCACAATTGCTGCTCTCCACTCTCGGGTGTATAAATGGGTACCGGAAGGCTGGAACATGTTCTTTAAATTTGCACTCTGTGCACATTTCAGCTGTCTGGCTGGAATGCTCTATCGGGAGTAGAAAATGTGCAATTAGTATGCTGGATTGATAGCAGCGTGCATCCAATCACTGGTAATACTAAGGATGCGCCGGCATCATAAGTCTGAAATCAAAGGGCGTAATCTGCTTTATCTGCCCCCATTATTATGATTAAATTGTGTTGTTTTTATTATTAAATCAGTGTTGTTATTATTATTATAATCAACGCTCGAAATTAACTTTTTTTGCTGGTGGCCCGGTCGGGCCAGTAAAAATAGTATTTTTCAAATTTTGGTGGCCCGAAACCAGAATCTGCTGGCCCGAATAAATAAAGAAGAACAAAAGTAAAATGACTAATCATGACATAGCAGCCATAGTACTTTACTACTTAGAGTTGAATCTTAGACATTATTAGGTGAATTATTGAAACCCAACATTGAATCAGTTCAGTCTCATCTTGGAGACACCAAATGATGAAATTAAAGAAGTTTTCATGTTTGATTTTGTCAACTTTTGAAACTTCATATCACCAACAAAAAAACACATGTATGGGACTGGCTTCAAAAAATCGCCAAAATAATTCATAATTGGCAAGCATAATCAATTTGCCAAGACAATATTACATGCGTAAGCACAACATTCATACCTTTTTATGCTGATTCCTTCATAATATCTGTTAAAATGTACTATTATTATTGTCTGAAAGAAGAATTATAAACCCGATCTTGCAGAAAAAAAGATTGCAAAAAACAAAATCGCGCAGCGTGCATGTGAAATTGTTGACAACACAAACAGATAAGGGCTGAGATGGGGGAAGAGAGGGGGAGAGAGAGAAAGATAAAAAAATGCGTCTTTTTGTGCAAGCGCTCTCCGACTTTCATATTTCAGTGATTTAAGATCGCTCTCTCCTCTCTTTTTGAATCACAAATCAAGCGTTGTTTGTGAGGTAACAAATTTCCAAATAATTCACATAATTGTCTGCACAATTGTTTCAACATTTGGTGGCCCGACAGCAATTTTTACTGGCCCCGGGCCATCGGGCCTGTGCTAATTTCGAGCGTTGTTATAATTGTTGTCATTATACAAAATTATAATTGCTTTTATTATTGTTAGATGCCGAGAGATGTGTTCATTACTGGAGGAGAGTGATGACCTGCAGGAACTTGCTTCCAGGGATACTAAGAAGGGTGAGTTAGACCTTTGACCTTTCATAAATTCTTATCAGCTGGGCATGCTCGCCTATACCACACATATGCACTTTACAATACTGTTGTGTCTCCTAGGCAATGCATAGACAATGTACGGGTGGTGTGTATTGTTGACACGCATTGTTTATGTACTCTGTGGCCTGTGAGACCAAGAAATTGTATGTATAGTGTGTACATAGGATGTAATCCCTATGACCATTCACATTGTAGATGTGGGCTGTACTAAGCAAATCATCACATTGGTACAATTAATTCACCTATAATATAGCCATATAAGATCACATTTACATTTGTGAAGATTGACATTTGGACACTGACTATGTGTTGTAGATGAAATGATTTAAACATTATCTTGTCCTTTTGCTGTTTTATCTCATCTCTGCTCTGTCCAGATCAAATCCTTAGACTGTGATGAAGTGCTGTGTGCGGTGGAATGCTGAGCAGTATCTTAACTCCTAACGTGCCAAGCTCGCATTTTTGCGAGTTACAATGCGAACAAATGCCATAGAGCATTAAAATCTCTGGCACGTTAAGAGTTAAACAGAAGTCGTATCTCAACCAGCAGGAATACATGGTTCATATCAATTGATTTAAGAATTCTCTTGAACTTTTGTTGTTTTTTTATCTTATATCTTGGATTTTTTCAGATTAAGTCCTTAGACTGTGATGAAGTGCTGTTGGAGGAGCAGTGCTGACCAGTATCTTTAACAGAAGTCTTATCTCAACAAGCAGGAATACATGGTTCATATCAATTGATTTAAGAATTCTCTTTTCCTTCTGCTGTTTTATCTCATCTCTGCTTCGTCCAGATCAAATCCTTAGACTGTGATGAAGTGCTGTTGGAGGAGGAGTGTTGGTATCATAAACAGAAGGGGGTGCTGGAGATCAGAAGTCGTAACCTCACCTGGCAGCAGTATGCACAGGCGTGGGAACAGTCTGAGTTCAAGCGCAGCAACGAGTCTCAACAATGGTTGGTGTTCATGGACTTGGAGGTGTTTCACAAAGATCCCAAGTTGAACTTAACTCTAAGTTGGACTTAGAAATTATGGAAAGCCGTTATTTTCGTTAAATCAATTTTGTAAAATTTCTTTTAAAAAGCATGAAATGTTGAATCAAATCATTGATATTTTCTATTATCAAGGGGATTTCATGTTCTTGATGTACAATTTATGGAAAGTCCAACATACTTGCATTTTTGCTTTTGAAAATATTTTATTCCAAGGCTACAAATGGCTTGCCATAAATTTTAAGTCCAACTTAGAGTTAAGTTCAACATAGGATCTTTGTGAAACACCCCCCATGTGTATTATAATAGACTTGTAAGCATATACATTGTGCCATCAATCTAGAATTCTGTTCAGAGGCACATTATACTGTAACCAAGCTGCCTGTAAGCTGGCACATCAAGTATTTCAAGGAATAAATTCCTGCCCATTAACTACACCTGGGTTCATAGGCGTACCCGGGGGGGGGGGGGGGGGGGGGGGGGGGTAAACAGTCAATTTTTGGTCAAAGGGGGGGGGGTTTAAACCCCCCCCTTTTAGAACTTGTAGCTGGTTCGACCATAATTATCAATGGTCTCAGCCTCTAAAATTTGGAAGGATCCTGGTCTCGGCCTCGAAAACTGTGAAGAATTCTGGTCTCTGCCTCAAAAAT
>JBAMJV010009935.1:20000-91308 GCA_037951105.1 Echinarachnius parma | reverse complement strand
TAAATCACTTTAGCGATAAGGTAAATAGAATGAAGAAAATGCAATTTGAAAAAACAGTTTTACGCCTACGGCTTAATTTCGCGAATTTGATTGAACTGCTTATCAATACGAATGAAAAATTGACGAAGCTGGCCAAGAAACCTATATTAAAATGTATGATGCATATTGCAAAATGTTATGACGTTGTATTAACATAACTGTAATGTCTACTTCAAATATAACATTATCATAACTGTGTGAACGGTCAGCTATTATCACGATAAAAGAGGAGACATACAGCGTGGCGCGCGTGGGTAGGTGTGTATTGTTCATTATATTCCACATTATAATTTCCTTCAAAAAGAAGAAGAATAATTCTTCTTCTTTTTTCTTTTTTTGTGGGGGGGGGTGGGGGGGGGGGGGGGGGGGGGGGGGGGGGGGGGTAGGGGTGTTAACACTAACGATTTGTAAAACACATGAAAACGTAAACATTTTCACTCCATTAATGAGTATCAATAATGTAAAGCCATTAATGTATACCATATTTCAATTGTATTGGGGATGGGTGGGGACTGCATCCCCAAGCCCTTCATCTGTATTAGGCTTTAAGGGTAATAAGGGTAATATTTTTTTCCATTGTATAGACAAATCCGGTTTTAAAGAACAAGCATGCTGATAAACGTGTCAAATACATTGCTAGTGATAGCAATACATCCGACATACATTATGTTGTGTAATGGTCAAACCCATTCTGTTGTGCACTTTTTAATGGTCCTCATCGGATGACCCAACTGGGGTCAGATTTAAGTAAAGCCCAACGCACACAGAGCCGACTCGACCCGATCCGACTGGTATTCAGTCGTACCGGCCCAGTATGCGTTGCTCCAGCACTCCGATTTTGCCAGTCAGTAGCCAGTCGGAGGGCAGTCAAGGTCGATTTAACATGTTGAATCGGCTCCGACTGAACGAAACCGACTATAGCCTGACTGAAAACCAGTCGCATCGGATCGAGTCGGCTCCGTGTCGGCTCCATTATAGTGCCAACTTTTCACACTTTATAATGATTGCGTTCGTATGTATTGTATATTGGATTTGTATTCCCTTTTGTCTTACTTTGTCAACTGATGTTTTTTTTAATAAAGTGTTATATCGTTTCGTGGAGATAGGTGTGATGCGTGTTGGTGAGGTAAAGTACTTAAAGAGATATTTACAGTTCTGGTCAAACTTAATTTTAGTCACTGAAACTTGTAAGTTATTATTAGAATGTAATAGTTATAATCAAATATTAAACGATACTTGAATTGTAGAAAAACGTGAAGTTTGGTTCGAATAATTATTTATTGGGGGGCACACTTTTGTGCACATAATTTGTCTAATTGTTTTTTGTTGCGTATAACAATGAGGACACTTGCCCCAAATCTCCCTTATAGACACACACTTGATAATGCATTAATTTTTATATAAATAAAAATAATATTTATAGAATAAAAACAAGTGTTAAATAAGTAAATTACATTTATATTCCTTCCATTTGACATTTTTGGCAGATTAAGTATATCAATGGGTACACGATTTTCATTGGATATACTGATTACACATAATTTGACCTTTAAGCTTTATTGAGAATTTTGCTTTCTTTATAGCTTCATGGTGTTCACCTGACTAATGAATAATTTGCATTTTTATACCATTATTTAAAAAATACAAGAATCTTAATTGCTGATAAAAACATGACTCTTTGATCTATTTGTGTGTGCGTGTGTGTTTGGTGTGAGTTATCATTACAGATCTCATAATGGTGTTAGTAGTTTTCTTAAATTTCATCACTGTACATTCAAAATCAGTTAGTTTTGAAAAGGAAAAAAAATACCAAACCTTTATATACAAAGGATGATATGCTTAGTAGGGAAATGTGTGTTGCTAGTCAACGCTATTTGATAAATGGGTCAGAATTTTGAAAATGCACTTTCAGGTCAAGACAGGGTTTAATTCAAAATTTAGAAAAAATGTGAAAACATCTATCTAATGTGAAAAATGCAATCCTAGCTAGCTTTCAGGCGTGCTCCATTATACTGGAAAACTCCATGTGGCTATGTTTGTATTCACTGTTGAGGTAACTTATCTCCAAAGGCGAACCTCCGTTAGGGATATATGTAGATTTATAGTTAGTACCCACATACTTCATACATTTTCGGTCATATACAGATATGATTCATAGTTCGATTATTGTTTCATTATAAGTAGTACAATAATGTATTACATGTATATTCATTTAGATTCAGATTCAGATTCAGTTTATTCAACCATAAAACAAAAGTAACAAATAGAAATGGCAGTTTGTGTAGAGCCCTATAGATAGCCACACCACAAAAAGTAAATATTAATTGTAGGTCACTAATTCGTAATAATGATAAGTACATGTATTGTTTGATTGTTGTTGTTGTTGTTTGAATGAATATAAAAATTAAGCTACTTAGCTTCTTGGATAACAAAACAAACTTATGAAAGGTTGTAATGATTGATAAAATACACTTGAATTATATATATGAAAATTAAACATGAGTTGTAGGTTAATTCTTCTCAATAATGATAAATACAATGTTTGGTTGTTGTTTGAAAAATCGCATAATTATGCTACTTACCTTTTGGAATTAAAAAACAAACTTAGGAAAAGTTGTAATGAGTAATCAAATACACTTCTATAGCAAAAAGGGGAATACGAATTTGTTTGTTACATACATGACTAAATTCGCGAGAAATTATGTATATTTGTATGTTGTATTAATTTGTAAACTGTTCAAGTTATTCTGTATGTATCATCCTGTTCACCCTGCCAATTGCAGAATGCGAATTTATTTTCAACTTCTGCCATGGACCTGGGTTTCAATCCTTCTTTGTAACATTCGATTGATTTGAATGAATAAAGATGATTTATATATATATATATATATATATACATTGACAATTTCCCGGACAATTTACTTCTAAGACTTGTTTCTCTCTGTACGTCAAACGTGGATTGTGTTTTATTTACCAAATAGAAAATACAAACGTCCACATTTTTACTGAATTGTTATATTTTGTTGAAATTATGTGTACCAGTGCTTTACTTTAGCCGTATTTGTTAGGAACGCATCTGCAATTCCACGAAAAATGTCACCCAAGGATGGAAAAATGAAACTCATGGGACAGCCTTGTTAACTACTGGATAGTAATGAGGAAGGACCATATTTTGATGACTAAAGGAAAACAGTTTGAAATTCAATGCAGAATATATTTTTTTTTTGCCCATTGAGTTGGGACAAAAATTGTATGTATTACCCCCAAAAATGATGAAATTTGCATCCGTTGTTTGTGAAATAAAATTTACAAATATGGATCACTTCAGAACAATAATTCTACTTCTAATGTCTTGTTTATGCTTTGTTTTAACATCATAGAAAAGGAAATTGTCTAAAAATCTTTACTTTTTGAAAACTGTTTGAAAACTTGATTCTTGCAACATTGATGTGTAATGTCCGTGACGTTTTAGATATAAAAGTTTTTGTAGAAGCAGAAGTCCTAATTCAATTTAATTCAAAATTCATTTGCAAAGCTAGAATGTTATATCATAAAGTATATCAAGAGCATTTACTAAATTATTTGATGGCTTGTCCAGAATGGCGTCAAGGACATTACGTCACGGCTGCGTCACGGACATTACATACACAGTGAAAAGTATAAAAAAGCAGAGCAAAAAAATATCAAGCATTATTTTCTTATGTAAATGTCTTACTTTAGCCAAGAAATAAGATAATCCCAAGTAACAGGGGGACTACTACCTTCCTGGTTCAAGTTTTAATAAATTGTATCGTTAATCAGATAGTGAACTTTGAGTCAGTACTCTGAACTATTTATAAAACTAAATTCCTTGCTTAATTTGAACATGCATGTCTCAATAATCAATAAAGACTTGACTATAACTTACTGGGAGGAGAAAGAGATGGTTAAATCTCATATAGTATGATCAAATTGCAACAATTATACTCTTAGTCCATGATTTTCCATGTGTTATGCCCATGATGTACACAACTTTTTTTAGATTTTAAAATTTTTTGGCACAAAACAGCATTGTACCTCATTAAAAATGTATAATATTTTTTTTAATAGTTGAACATTTGGTTTACTGCACATTCTGTTGAAAAATTTCAAATTTTTAAATAATTTTGGAAAAACTTATTAATATTTTTAAAATAATTTTTTGCTAATTGAAAAAAAAATTGAAATATAATGTTTGTTCTCAAAACTGTTTGATTACATATCAAATGTACAATTAAAAAAGTGTCATGCACAATGCAGCATTTTTTGCGGGTTATTTCTGAGTTTAGAAAAAGTGGACAAAAGTGTAATGTCCGTGACGCTGAAAATGTAATGTCCGTGACGCAACGTTTTGTTGTCTAGATCACATATGCCTGGCCCGTTTCCCCCAAAACAACTTGGATTCAATTCATCATTGCCTTGTCCATAATTAAATACCTAAATCACCTTTGTGGGGTCTCAGAACTCACAAACTTTTGCAAAGATGTATACGGATGCAAAAAGTCATGTCCAAAAGATGTAATGTCCGTGACGGCGCACATTTCGCAGAATTACTCAGTAACGAATTGGATAAATGTTCTGAAACTTTTTTTGCATACTTAACTAGGATATTGTTTTGTAATCAAAATAAAAGTTAGACATTAGTTAGAGGTATGAATTAGTAGTGGCATTGGAAAGTCATTAAAATTCTCTGATTTGTAATGTCCGTGACGCTGGAGTTGCCCATATACGCTCGTATTCTCAAAAATGGTTTGGTTACTTACTTGGTTTTTACAAAAATGGTTTGGTTTCTACATGGACCTGGTCGTTATAATGAGTCCTATTTTTGGTTTAAATTGTCTTGATGCTTATAGAACAATATGATCAATAATAATTCTCCTATTCTAACTATATTTAAGCCAGAGACCATGTACACACCATATGAATCATAGTCGGGTATAAAAGTAGCATTTACAAGTCGCCTAGTCCATCTTTCTTACTATATTGTTTTTAACTGCAATTTCACGGACGTTCCCGTGAATTTCAGGGACGTTCTCTGCCTGAAAAATCTTACAGAAATTGATGCAAATATATTTGAATCTCCTCCAGACCACTATTAAACATCTAGACTTATCAGTTGATATACGTTCAGATAACTGAATTAGTTATGACATGTCTGCTACTAAACTATCACCCTAAGTGGACCTGTGGAAATCGTAACCCCTAATTTTACATTTGTTTTCCCCGGTTGGGCACTCTATAACAAAAATGCCACTATACTTCTGCAAATAAATTCATTTTACAACATTTCTGCAATCATAAACAACATGGATAATCAAATTAAAAGCCAATTTCCCGTCACCAGACTACTCTTTAATTCTCACATGAGTCTTAATCTCAATGACGTTCTTGAATTGCCTAGTGGTACCCAAATGTCCCGTCTCGAGTCAATTTATTACAGAAAAAAGTGCCAACATATTATGTTAAAGGGATAGTTGAGTTCTGGCAAGGAGAGTACAGTTTTGGTGAAACTGAATTTTAGTAACCAAAACCTGCATCATTACATTACAAACAAATAGTTATAACTAGAAAGGAACACAAAATTACAAATGACTTGTTTTCATTCATGTTTTCATTAAAAAAGAGCCGTTAACACGTAACAGGGCGCTCTGTAAAACACTCATCGGTTTCAACCATTTTGAATAAAATATTGTGCATGTGATGTTTTGTTGAAAAAGTGATTATATAGAGAAATAACCAACAACTATTCAAATACCTATTTTGTAACTTTTTGAAAAGAGAAAGCATTTTTAAAAATTTTTAACGGCTGGTTCAAAATTATCGAATAAGTGTAGGGCCCCACATTTATAACAAATGGCTATGTTTATGGATATTTCATCCGTTTCTGAACCGATTTTGATCAAATAAAGATTATTCTGTCATTGAAATATTGTGCTCTTTCAAATTTTACACTCAGTTTTTCATTATCTCACCAAAAAAAAAATTTATGTAGCGCCCTCTCTACCAAAACTCAACTATCCCTTTAATATAATTATGCCTATCACACGTGCAAAACCTTGGCATACAAAATATTTGAGTATCTTTAGATATGTATTTTGACTTTAGGAGACCCATATCAGTTATTTTGGATTGTGTATAGTAAAAATAACATACATGTATGATATAAATGTATTTCGGTTCAATTCAAATATGGTTTATTCATTAAAAATACATATATTCCAGCCACATGGCTGAATATTGCATATGTCTTCACAAACACATATAACATACTGAGAGTAACAAAAGCCATGGACAACGTAAATAATATACACGTATAACTTATTTATTAAATAAATACGTATAAAATACATTTTAAATAGTACATGTATATGGTTTGTATAAAGATATATTAGACATAGAAACTATAACGATATTACTTACTTACTTAGGTGCGCAGGACGGTGTGTCCCTTCGCTTCCCTACGAGAGATTCTGTTCCACTCAGGTATGTTCTAGGCTATGAGCTCTGCCTCGTGTAAAGGTAGTCCCACATCGTCCCACATCACTCTGGGCTTGGTCTCTCCATCTCGTAGGATGGCGTCCCGGGGGTCTGCGTGCGTCACAGTAATTTCTGTATGCTTGGTATGGTGATGCGGCATGCGGACAACATGCCAAGACCATTTCAAGCGTCGCTTGGTTATCTCTTCACAAATAGTGTTTGTGATGTTTAGCCTTTGTCGGATTAGTTCATTCCTCACCCTGTCCATTAGGTGAACCCCCAGGATGGTCCGGAGACACCTCATTTCAAAAACCTCAAGCTTCTTTCTGTCTGATTTACGCAGAGTCCAGGATTCCGCTCCATATGTAGCAAAAGGAAGGATGAGGGCTCTGTAGATTCTAACTTTAAGAGTTCTTGATATGTCTTGGCTGGACCAGACGGTACTTTTTAGCCTTCCAAATGACCAGGCTGCCAGTCTTATTCTCATCTTCACATCTTCTTCTATGGAAGGAACCATGCTACCAAGGAAGACAAACTTGTCCACTTTCTCAATGTCGGTGTTGTTTTAGAGAGATCTGTTGATGGTCCTCAGTCATGATTTTACATTTTGCAGTATTAATTTTCAGACCCCATTTACTGCATGCTTTCTCTAATTCACTTGTTGAGACTTGGAGTTTCTCAAATACTAGTTCCATAAGGCATGAGAGTGGTGTCATCTGCATATCGGATGTTGTTAACCAGCTTTTTGAATGTCCTTCATCACAAATTCAAGGAATATGTTGAAGAGACCTGGAGAGAGGAAGCAGCCTTGTCGGACACCAGTTGTGACAATTCGGTTATCTTTTCATTCACCATAACAGAGCACTTGGTTCGTTTGTACATGTTTTCAATGAGGTCAGCCATGGACTTGTCAACACCAATGAAACGCAGACATTTTCAGAGAGCTTCCCTCCATATGGTGTCAAAAGCTGCCTTAAAGTCAACAAAGTTCCAGTGGATATACGATATACATATTATACGTGTGTTACTGTATTTTAAAGTTATACCTGTAAAGTGTCAGATATTGAACAAATGACATTTGAGACTTCAATCCTACATCAATATCATTGTAAAATACAATTGAAAGATTTGTGAAAGTTTGAAAGAAAACGAACACTGTTTACCTAGTGAAAAAAAACGAATATTGAGTTCATATTTTATCACCGAATACTGATGGCATGTAGTACATTTGTTGCAGTAATAATCATCCGTTTGAGATATCCCCACCCGTGTATGTTTACAGACTCAAAGTTCACTCGGGTCCGGAATGTTCCCACGCTAGCTGGCCAGACGTGTTCAGCTAGGACAATTGTACTTTTTATCAAAAGCGTTGATCAACGCTTTTCAAATAATGATTTTCAATGATAATTATCTCATACTAAAGGAACATTTGAACAAATCCAACCCTATTTTATTCTTCTCTTACCATAAGCTAAACAACACGGTAGAAGAGATACGAGGAAGCTCCAAGTAATTTTTGTGGATTAGGACACTTTAAAGGTATGACTTTAACATAGAAACTCCAGTTGTAATTTTACATTATATTTAGAAAGAAAACAAAAAAAGTAATAACAATTGTATTTATAATAAATAAAATCATCATAAGGGCGTGATTACGAACTAACTTGTTTAAATCTGGCTTGTGCCGAAAGGATAGGTAGCGTCGCGTCGTGTCGCGTTGACTGGAACACCACCATTCGTCCACGCCCCCCCCCCCCCCCCCCCCCCCGGGTGTGCCAAAAGGGTTCGTTGGGAGCGTGCCGGCTTTAAACTACTTATTTTGTTAATAACAACAATAATGTTTATTTCTTTGAAGAAAAATGGCCAATCACTTAACCTTCCTCAAAGTTTCTAATCCAAGTTGTCCATTTTTTAACGAATAATATCAACATAAGCATTTAAGTATGGTGGATGGCAGGCCAGTGCATATGTATGTTTAAGTAAAATGTACCTAATCATGCATGATATCGGTAAATGTATTCAGCTAAACGATTCATTAACTCGCAAACCCAACACAAATTGTTCAAATCGATGTTTTCATTGAAGTGTGGACCATTATTGTACTTTCAAGCTTTCATTCATTAGCCCAAACTTGCAATAAGTGTGTTTTGGACGTGTCACCTTCAACAACAGAGAACTTAGCGATGCGTGACATAACTGATTCCAGAAAAGGTGTCAGATTACAGCTGAATAACTACTCTTTACATCTATGTCTGGTTGAAATTATGAGAATGTATCATTTTGAAATGATTGACCTTTGAATTTCGATTACCTTTGTTTGGATACACTCTGTATAGGCGCACGCACGGCGGTTCGCAGGGACTCTCTAAACGCGTACATTCGGAATGTGCCCCCCCCCCCCCCCGTAGGTGCCATTTGGTAGCGTATTCTGAACTGCGCGCCCTAACGCTCACAACGCACACTTTCGGCAAGTCCGGGGGGCTTTGGACGAAAGGTCGCGTTCCAGTCAACGCGACACGACAGGACGCTACCAACCCCCAAGGTTTGCAGAGGATTGGGCAACAGTTCCCACTCCTTGTCGGTTACAATGTCATTGCGCCCATACCCCCTTTTTACCCTGATGCTTTGAACAGCTTTCTTCCGCTTGTAGGCCTGCGACTGTGCACAATCATACTCTTGTGGTATTACAAAACAGCTAAGCAAGGTGATCAAATTTAAAACGAACCTCCGTGATGGTTACTAAAAAATCTAAATATTCATTTGTGGTTGACAGTGACCTGGGTTGAAGGGCATACACAAGGGGCACCTGCTGTTAACATTTTGTGCCAGTATACTTGAACTTTTACTCATATTTGTTTGGCCATACATAACGAACGAACGTCCGTGAGCACAACATTTCATCATTTTTTTTTTTTTACAGTTAAATGACTTGCAGGAAATAAATCTATCTGGGATATGAGAGACATAACAACTTGTTGTGAGCATTTAACATGGTAACGTTATTTAAACACTTTTCATGATGGAACGTCAGTGAGCGAACTTCCGAGCGAACGTCCGAGCGAACGTCTGTATCGTCAACAGTTGTCAAACGGATTCGAAAATGACTGATAAAGCTTCTTGTTTAGCTGCTTGCCAAATATAATTGTTGTACCGGAGTCTATTGTGTAGATAAGCTGCAGCAGCTTCAGATCGGCAACTTGGTCTACTCATAACGGACGTTCCTTTTCATCTCGGACGTTCACGAAGATCAGTTTTCGGCCCAAACCAAACATTGCATTTGATAGATGGTTTCCAAATAGCCAAAATACTCATGCCCTTCTGTGAGTTCATCAGACTGACCCCATCAATCGATGGCTGGGATGCACTTAGCTGACAATGTGAAGGTAAGAGACGGCAGAACGTCCGTGACGAAACCCAGTATAATCTCATACAAAAAGCTGTCACTCCGCGAGCAGGAGTAGTTAGCTAACACTTTTTACAGAATGTGTTCAGTGGGTTCATCCCTTAGTATTGGCAATAGTTTTCATTTTGACAACCAAGTAGAATGTTGGTGGTATGGGTTTAAATGTATGCTCACGGCCGTTCACTTATTTATTATTATGACCTTTTCTATTTAAATGTACCCTGAATACCTAGGGGGGAAAGGGGGTTTAGCAGCTTTTGCCTGTTGTAAAAGGTTGGCCACCAGAAATGGCTTCTAGGACCCTCTAGGATCACAACCTAGGTGGACAACCTCGCGAACTAGCTACTGGAAGTCCACAGGATGAGTTTCAAGAAAGCCACACCTATAATACACTAAATAGTGTGTTTTAGCCTTAGGAGTCATGAATACCCAGTCACACATCTTGCACAATTACACCACAATGCACTTCTGATTCCAGATTTTTGTTTCATGGAGGTCTTCCTTTGAGTCCTGCGCATCGTTTGATACGAAAATTTGAGCATATTGCATCTTTGGTTACTGTGTCACACGTCGTTACAACGTGATACATCACATACGGACGTGAAATTCGTATACAGCGCGTATGTATAAAAGGCAACTAAATTCTTAAAAATGAAAAATAGGCTATATTTCGATCTTTAAACATGTAATTCGCATTTTAGATAGCTATTAAGAGCATTATATAATGAAACTAATTATGTACATTAATAAACAATAAAACACATAAGCATTAAAAACAATGAAATACATAAGAATATGAGTTGTTAATGTTATAATTTGTTTAGATGTGGTTAAATTACTATATCAAATGATACAAAATATATCTACAAAATTACATAATGCTTATCCCGTGAATGAGATACCCGGGAGGAGGGAAGGGGGTGTTCAAAAGACCAGCCTTTCATCGACTCTAAACATAATTATAATCGAGGTCTACCCACCCAGTTTGGTGTGTCTGTGGTGTGTCTGTAGGCTTACCTGCCACGTTTGAGGGCAAGTTTCATTTTAGGTCTAAAGGAGATATATCGTGAAAGTTGGTTCATGTTAAAGATTGGCCCACATAAATGTCTCATATGACCGTTCTAGAAACACAACCTAGTTGGACTAGCTGCTGGAAGTCCACATGAAGCGAAACTTGAAAAAGCATCTACAAAAAACCCACTTAATGCAGCCATCTCTACAAACAGACTTGAAAAGTATGCTCCCTTTATATATGCTGCATCTCCATTCATCCATCCCACACCATACATCTGGTTAGAATCGTGTCATCAGGTGTGATGTGTTAATATGCGCTATATAAAAATGTTTCATTATTATTTTTATTATTGAAGAGGTTGTAGTCAAAGTCAATGACAACCGAACTGTAAAAGGACAGTGGTTGTTAATGCAATGTGCGCCATATGTCACTGGCCATCTCATAAAGGTGAAGCATTTGAAGCAGTCACTGAATGGCACGCAAATCTATTGCTGGAAGAATTTCCTTTCGGTCATACACCTTTGTTGAACATAACATGTACAGTTAGGCCAGCCTGAAGTCTGTTGAACAGGAACAGAGGTGTGCCCTATTCAAAATGAGCCAAAGTCTATGAAGTCAGTGGGAAACGTGCAGCTCCTGATCCACAGGAGTTTTTTTAACTATATCACTATGTCGGCTTGGATCTACACAACAGGCATGACGAGGCTGTTACAAGGGTCTTACTTTATACATTCTACAACAGAGTAGTTCACAGAGTCGACAGAGTAGTTATTCAAGTCAATGACACTGACGTCACAAGCACGTCTCACTGATCTCTCAGAGCTGTGGGTGAGGACAGCCCAGAATCGGCACATATCGACACTGCTGGTAAAAAAAAACACCTGCCAATGCTTTAACAGAATGATGACATTATTACTTGGACACAAGAACTCGCAATGAATGTGTACATCACCAAAGCAGACCAGTTTAAGGATTCCAATCTGGGAAATCTGAGAGCTTAAAAGTTTTTGAACAATGAGTCAGCTCTCTTGAAGCTACTGCCTCCTAAAGAGGACGCTTTTCTCCTTTGTCTCAAACGAGCTTCTCACGCCATCATTGATAAAAATGCGCACATTCCCAAGCCAAACATTCCATCATGTTCAGAGTTTGGATAGTCCCTCAGTGATGGAAGTTCTAGTGTCAACTATACATCAAGCCTAGACAAGACAATATCATGTTGATGGGTGCCAGAATAACTGTTCCTATACATGAAGAAAGCGGTTACATACTTTGCAATTGCTTAAAATGTTTCACCTTTAAGGCAAATCAGAAAATGTTTGGTTTGGCACTAAGAGGAAACCAGTCTTCCTACCACTTCACATATTGCCGCGTTCCTTGAACAGAGTAGGTGAAATATATCACTGAACCCATGCTTTTCCATGAAGTCATACATGTCAAGCTGTCTACCAGTAGCAAAAATCATAGTCATGCGCAGAAATTCATTGCTCTTGCCTGGTGCGGCTGTTTTCCTCTTTTCTTCGTGAGATTTGTCTTGTTAGGGTGTAGAAGATGTTAAGCGTCATAAGTCTTGTCTCCTACTTCTCACTGGAAAAGGACCCTTTTATAGTGCTTTCAAAAACCCCCTTTTCACGTTGGTGAGGTTTTTTTTTACCAGAACACTGCACATTTGATATGTTCCTAAATTAATGTGTTGATGCTGTGTATGGTTTGGTTTCCACTACTGCCATGACTCGACTACATCTCTTTATCCCCGATGACACGACATAGATCATGATGTGTGCTGGATAACTGATGAATGAAGGTGCAGCATATATTTCAACTCGGCAGAGATGAGTGGTTTGGTGTAGTGAGTGGTTTGGTGTAGACGTGTTTTTTCAGTTTACGCTTGACGTGGACTTTCAGCAGATAGTCAACAAGGTTTTGCACACAGTTTGTGTTCCTATCTAGAAGGTCATATACGCCACATCTAGGGTCAATCCTTAATAACAGTACCCCCTTCCAAGCTTCATAATGTACCTCCTTTATAAGATCAAGTAAGAGTCTCTGCTTTAAACGTGTCATGTAAGCCTTCAGTTACACTTAGTCCATTCTGGGTGAGTATAGTCCTCGCTTATAATTATTTTTGGAGTCCACCTCCCCCCCCCCCCCCCCCCCCCACACACACACACACACACACACCTCTGTATTTGTATCAAATGATGAAAAGTTATGATGTTTCAGATGGATTTTGTATCATTTTATCGCAATCTAAACAAATTAATATAATACATTAACAACTCATATGCTTATGTATTTGTTTGTTTTTTATTGGCTTTGTTTTGTATTGAATTATTAATTTACATAATTTGTGTCATTGTATAATGCTCTTAATAGGTATTTCGAATCGAATTCAGTTTTTAAAGATTAAAATATGGACTACATTGTCCAAATCCTCAAAATAAAATTTTAATTCTAGCGGTTCCCTTATACCTTGTTGTATTCGTATTAACAATAAAATCACGGGACAGGTTTCTGTTTTTTTTATTTCCCTTTCGTTACAAAGATATGTGCGATCAAAGTATTCAGATAAGAAAAACTCCGGGCGAGTTTTTCTTCCGTGTACAAAGTGAGTGCAGTGAGTTACTGAATATCACTTTGCATTTTCGGTCATTACTTGGCCATACAATGTCCATTTGACTTGAAATTTTCACACAATACCCTGTGGACATATGAGATAACAACAATATACATTGCATCAACCATTCATCACTTTTTGCACAAGGTCAACAAAGTTACTAGATCCCTTTAAAAGAGTAATTTGCATTTCATACATAAGCGCTGTATTCGAAATTTCATGTCCATGTGTGACGCATCACGATATAATGACGTGTGAAACAGTAACCAAAAATGCAATATGCTCACATTTGATATCAAACGATGCGCAGGACTTTATGGAAGACCTTTATGAAAAAACAATCTGGAATAAGCAGTGCATTGTGGTGTAATTGTGCAAGATGTGTGACTGGGTATTCATTACCCCTAAGGCTAAAACACACTATTTAGTGCATTAGGTGTGGTTTTCTTGAAACTCATCCTGTGGACTTCCAGTAGCTAGTTCGCGAGGTTGTCCACCTAGGTTGTGATCCTAGAAGGTCCTAGAAGTCATTTCTGGTGGCCAACCTTTTACAACAGGCAAAAGCTGAAAACCTTAAAAATGGTGGTTTGCCCCCTGGGTAGAAATCATATCTATGCCCCCCCCCCCCCCCCCCCCTCCCCGACCGCCAATTCTTATATGAAAAATGCTCAAGACATGTAAGGTGGAAAATAAAGACATTAATGCTTTCAATGTTGATTTGAATATTTTAAAAAACAGGTTTAGAAATTCATAATTATGTGGAAAATGCGAAGTTATGCTCATTTTTTAACCTTTGGGGTTCTGTGGCATGAACAAAATGTGTGAAATTATATAAAACTACACATTTTCTGAAAGCCTTAATAATACTCTTTGATGTAAGACCAACTAGATGGATCTTCGACTGCGCGCAGTCGAAAATGATGCCTCCGCCATTGCGCAATTTATATATATCAAGCCCTAATTAACATACACCGAGTCAATTCTGTCAACTCAATTTTTATAGTAATCTGTCTATCAGATCTTGCCAAATCACAATTATGAGCTAATTGAAGAGCTTAGTTCCAAAAGGTGCTAAATCCACTTTCCATAAAAATTGAGTTAACGATAAATACGTCTATAAGCTACCTAGCTATCTAGGAATCCACATTTTACGACAAATTACTCACTCAAAATCAAAATATAGAAAGTTAAATCTTCATAATCCCATAGGCACGTGTACAAACTTGGGCAAAGAAATCTGTTTTCCTCGAAAGTTGAAAAAGTGGATATAGCGCCTTTTGGAAGAAAGTTCTATAAGTGACCTTGTCCTTTGCCCTCATGACCCCAACATTTCATTAGTTTATTAGCTCCCCAAAATTATGTACCAAGTTTGATGGTTATTTGTCAACTTGTTCTTCAGATTTTTTTACATGAGTCATGTGACCTTGACCTTTGGCCTCATGACGCCAAAATATAATCCGATCATAGGCCCCCCAAGATATATACATGTACCAAGTTTGGTCATAATCCGTCGACCGGTTCTTGAGATAATGCGATCACGAGCTATTTTTGCATATATAATGAGCTCTGCGATCTTTGACCTTTCACCTCATGACCCCAAAATCTGAGCAGTTTATCGGCTTTCCAAGATACATACATTTACCAAGTTTGGTCAAAATCCGTCAATCGTTCCTTGAGATAATGCGATCACGAGCTATTGTTGCATATATAATTAGCTCTGTGACCTGTGACCTTTGCCTTCATGATCCCAAAGTATTATCAGTTCATTGGCTTGTCAAGATACATACATGTACCAAGTTTGGTCAGAATCCGTCAATCGGTTCTTGAGATAACGCGATCACGAGAACGGGACGTACGGACGGACGGACAACCCGAAAACATAATGCCTCCGTAACGAACATAAAAACATAGTTTAAAAATCTGACCCAAATATTTACTTAAAATTTATGTCCGACTGTTAGGAAGGGTTTCTGTCTTTCATTTACAGTGTTTTTATAATAAGAACAATATTATATACTTTTTTCACAATAATAATACAATTTTTTCTAGTAACCAATCTTCGTAATTTCAGTTGTACTCTTTGTAAAAAGAGGCGTGGCCTATGCGGTGCTGGTTTCTATGGTGATGCTACCTGTTTCGGCAATTTTCATGGCCATTTCTAGAAAGCCCGGGGGGGCCACTCAACTATAGCCGTATTCACACGATAAAAGCCAATCTTGTGGTTATCTTGTGGTTATCTCGTGGTTTGCAATTCTTAAGAATATATTGTGGTTAGCGCTCGTTTGAACACGCAAAACTCGTGGTTATCTGCGCACACTGCAAAAAATGCGCAATCTCGTGGTTATCTTGTGGTTTCCGAACCACAAGATAACCACAAGATACTTGTAAGATTTTGCGCAGAATGAGCGCGCGATAAGCGCGCGACTGCGCGCAGTCTATTTGGTTTACCGTCTGAACACAATCAGCTTCGAAACTAGTTTGGGTTGACCTCATGACCGAGATATGCTTCCGTGTGAAAACAAGTCAAGTGAGTGCGCGTGACCTCAAATGAGGAAAGGCGCGCACACTACTTCCGGATTTAATTCTTAAGAATTGCAACTCTCGAGAATTGGCATCGTTTTGAACACACATTTTGAAGTTCTTAAGAACTGCAATTCTTAAGAATTGCAGTTCTTAAGAATTAGCTTTCATCGTGTGAATACGGCTTATATTGCTGTACACACGCGCGACCAAAAAAGGCGTAAAAAGGGTACATTTTGCGATCATGGCGCGTCACGCGCGTGACGCGTTTAGGGGTGTCAAAAAGGCCAAAATCAGAAGGAAAAAGGGTATGTTTGTGGAGTTAAACAAATACGCGATTAGGGTATCTTTTTCTCCAAACTTGTTTCTTTGAGAGCAATTGACGTATACCTTGTTTAGGGGTATGTTTTAGGGGTTATACTTGTTTAGGGGGCAAAATTGTCAAAAAAAGCACGCGAAAATACTTGAATAGGGTATCAATTTGACCAATGGATACAACTTGTTTAGGGAGGGTTTGAAAAAACCTGTGGTCGCGCGTGTGTACAGCAATATAGTTGAGTGCCCCCCCCCCCCCCCCCCCCCCCCCCCCCCCCCCCGTGCTAGAAAGTCAGAACAAAATTGTATTAGAATCCCGCCTGGTAAATTAAAGTTCAAAAAAATCTAGACACGTATAAATATTCTTTTTTTAAGAGATGGAACTTTGCAAACAGCATTTTCTTTGTCTCAGAAGCTGTACAAATTAATTAATTACAAACATAATGATAACATAATCGTTGCTACCCCCCTTTTAAAAACAATCATAATTTTTAGAAATGCTGTAATGTTCATGTATCGAATTCTTGTTCACTACAATGATGATTATATCTGCATAGAGATATATATAAGAGTATCAATAACAGTGCAATGTACATTACAGCGCACTCAGACGACTCAGACCTACTGTGTTCAGTCACTGTAGATCACAATATTATATAGTTTGTACGTTATTGAATGACTCACATAATAAAAGGCGTGAGACTATTCAAACAGAAATGCATTTTATCAATACATTTTTTTTCCTCGAATGATAATAGTGTTTGCGCGTGGTGCAAAGTCCATGTATACCTCAGTCACACCAGTACCAACAATTCGTTGATTGTCGTCTGGACTAGAGTTGTTTGTATCATAATCATGACGAATGCATGCACGCTCTATTAAAGTCTATAATGTCAAATCTAAGTTTGTTAGCCAGGTCAGAACAGCATACTTTATGTTATTTGATGGATCCCCTTAAAACTATCAGGAAAACATCGGAGAGGGCAGTCATTTGCCACATGCTGCACTGTCTGGTCTGGATTACCACAGTCACATACGAGGCTATCTTTCATTTCCAACGATGGAGATGGCGGGCTGACCTTGCATGAAGTGTTCATATCATTTTCAGATTCAACCATTGCTTTATTGGGAGGTTGAAACGTAGGGTCTTGGGTACAAGGTCTTGATTTTTTTTAAATCTGATTCCGCCCATGTTTTGCGCCATTTTCTTTTGAGGTCGAACTCTAGTTCTTCTAGAGACTTCGCAGCAATATTGGAGATAGCAGGTAGCCATTAAGAGGTGTTGACTTGAGAGTATAAGCATGGGCGTAAATACTTACGTAATATTTATTCATCAGCTAGGGGGATGAATGAATAGATCATTCCCCCCTGTTGAATGGGTATCAATGACAGATTTACGCCCATGAGTATAAGTAATTATTATCATGGCTGGGTTTTCTTGGTTTAAAATGGTATCTTCGTTTGACAGCTATCTGCTCATAATGGCGCAGCAAAAGCGCTTTGCAGGCTGTTCGAAGGGTTTATGTGCCTAAACCCCAGCTGTTTCCTGCTAGCTTTCGGATAATGAAGACTCTGGTCTTCAGTTTTCCGGAAACTCTCTTGTAGGTGGTCCAGGGTCAATCCAAGGTATTTGGAGAATGTACATGTACATGATAAACTGTTTTTCCGAAGAAGATGACCTGAAGTTGTGTTTTTGCTTGCCCGTTACTGAGTTGGGAGGCAGTGGTTTCCTCCATATGGAAGCGATAATGCGCATGGTTGCCTGGCACTTGAAGATGCGGGAGGCTTTGAACAGCAGGCCACGTCTCAATCATGACCATAGATTGTCATAGGCTGATGAGAGGTCAATCCGCGCCACATCTGTTTTGAGAGCACGCTGTTACCATGTCTCGATGAAAGTATTGAGGGCTAGGACCTGATCGGTATAACTCCTATTTGGTCTGAAGCCTGCTTGCTCCTTAGGAAGTATACATGTTCTACTAATGGGCTAATTAAGACTGGCCAGAAGGAGGCGCTCGAACAGTTCGTGTGATGTACACAAAAGACAGATGGGATGGTAGCTTGCATGGTCGCTCGCAAGTTTCCCTGAGTTAATGATCACAATTACTTTAGCTTCTCTCCAGAGTGGAAACGGGTGAAAAAGAGACCAGCCAATCGCGGCCTTTTGATCCAACTTTACACTAGATGTAATCATGGTCATCATCCAATGGTACTAATTTTAATTTCTCAATGGCATAATATGTTAATTATAGCTTAGTGCACTAATCTAAACTAAGTGGATAATGACTTGACTATAAATAAACAAATATATATCGATTTTATTTTATTTAGATAATTATGATATGGACCGATTTGAGTGAACTTGGTGTCATATTAAGCGGTCTAGCACCATTTAAGCCCCCGCTTACATCGTCTAAATGGTCATCTCTGATAAGTAAGTGTAAGTCAGATTCAGCCCACGTTAACCCTGTCACCCAGTCTCCTATACTTGGATTTTATCAACCCTTCGTCAGTTTTTGCACATGTCAACAAAATTCGACATGTCCGGATCAACATCCTAGTGAGCACCAATTGTATGCACATTGTTCTTCACTCACCTATAAACAATTCGGACGTATTTACTTGAGCAATAAGTCTAGACTTCGTTCATACAGGTAAGTTATTTACCGCTTTTTTTCTTTCAATTTTTGCAAACAAACATGTTATTGAATACAATCCAAGCTGTATATTATTTCCATCTGATCTGTTATTCTTTTTGACTACCTTGCTTCCCCGTAGCTATACACAACATAAAGCGCTGTAATTATATCAACGCGCACACTTATATCATGGAAGTAGGATTTTCTTCCATGCTTATATAGTTTACGATCGTAGCTTAGGGGCTGATAGTAGCCTTATGGGATGGTCCTGGGAGGCATGTGCCACCCCCCCCTCCCCCCCCCCCCTCCCCCCCCCCCCCCCGCCACACCCACACACATACACACACACAAACACATACACAAACACGCACACAAACACAAACCAACACAAGCTTGCGGAGGAAATGTACACAATAAATCAGCAAAATCATGATTTGTTAATTGCATAATCTCATTCATGAAGGCTACTATAAGTTGAAAAAACGCTGTTTTGTCTGCTAAAAACAATTGCCTCATCACAACAATGCAAGGCACGCTTGTGCCCCCGGTCCCATGCCCATTGGAACCAAACAGCAGACTAAATCATACAAAAGTCGATAACCTCCTTAGATATATGATACCGACAGGGTCTTTTTATGTACAAAATGAACTCGGCCTGAACGAAAATGTTTATTCTATTGATGTGATTGAGTAGCACTGTAGTATGTTTATATTGCGCTGTGTACATCAGGAATACCACCTTTCTGGTGTAATACAGCGTTGAACTTTATCTCGTATTGTATAGAATACTGCTCTATTATACGACGCAGCATAGCAGGAACTAAATAATATTACCACAAGGTTCCGCCATCATGGTTATGGCAGAATATGTGGCAGCAAGATTTATAATAATGTACCTGACGATAACTACCTTTCGCAGTTTGTTGTCAATTTGACTTTTGTTTTGATGGCTCCCTCACCATGCATAGGTACAAATGTAAGTATTTTATTTCATATCATATGGGCATTTCCACGGGAAGGTGGACGTGAATTGAAAAATTGGCTCTATTTCAAATCTTATCTCTTTTTTTTTTTATTATTTGCTCATAAATCATGATCCTTTAAACATATATTTCAGTACGTGATATCTATTTTAAACTTTTGATCACAATGCCAATATTTACCTCCGAAATAGGTATCATGTTAACTCCCAATACAGATGAACTTTCACAGTAATATATTTCAGAACATTATGATTTTGTTTTAATTCTCGGGTGACAGAAACAGAAACCATACATTAAACTCTATACTGACTACCCTGTGCAAGTGTCTAGATATTCGTCATATTTTCAATCTTTTCTGGTATTTTCCTAATGGTATCAAATTGGATGATAGAATATCGCAGTATCTTTCCAGATTTAAAGTTAAAGTATTTTGATTGCCCTAAAGTATATTTGTTGATCAATGAAAACCTCTGGACAAACTGTAACGCGAGTTACCGTAACGCGAGTTACCTACTGTATACTTTTGCATCCTTTAATTTTATCCCCTATAGTTTAGAAACTGTTTCAATACTATCTCATAGGACACCAATTAGCACATACAATATTTGACCAGTAGCCCATTACATATAACACTCGCAATTGTTGTAAGTGTCCAGATATTGTTACTATTTGGTCAACAGCCAATCGGCATGGAGCTTTACAGCTGCTGCCATGGTAGTTACAATAGTTGGACACTTACAATTCCAAGTATTTTTATGAAATGGGCTACAGGATTATCTTTTAGATGGTGCTTTTTACTATCCAGGTAAACTAAATTTTGCCCAAGGCATGTCATATTTGTTTGTAACGCGAGTTACCAAACCTGACTCTTCCCCAACGGTATCTTAAAGGTAGCTCTGTCCGTCTTGATTGTGTTGTCTAGTAAGTGCACATATTATACTAATCCATGGTGACAAAATAAGCCTACAGTTCCATAAAAAAATGGAATTACAACACAATGAAGCAATCAGCGTACCATAAAGTGTAACGCTAGTTACTGTGGAAATGCCCATAGATCACAAACCAATTATTCAAGTTTCATTGTATCCTGTGTTTAGAAGGCGAGGTATAGAGAATATACCAGCTAAGGATATAAATCAATTGCAAACTTTACATTGTCTCCATACAAGACTGCATCTCGATTGAAAATATTTTAGATCCCCATTAGCGTGCATACATTTCTTTTAGCGCTGTGGTTAGAGTCGAGAGGCGTTTTTTACTCCATCCAATATTCATAATTTCGCGGAAATGTTACAGATATTTAAAAATCATTCTATCCCGTTGGGATATATCCTATCCAAGATCGCGCATTTTTGAAAGATCGATTATAAACCGCCGCTGGCGTAGCCACGGACATGATTTCCATAGCTAAATGGCTAAGTCGAATGCAGACAGAGGCAATTACTACACAGCCGTCGCGTCTCTCGGTGCCGTCTGCACATGTGCCATTGTCTACCGACCACGTGGCGGCGCGGCGGCTCCTCTAAAGCCTAAGGGCCAGGGCAATACATATTCGAATGGAAATTCGAAGTAAAATCATATTTTAAATCAGATTGTTGGCGGCCAGCCATATCCTACATATTTCTGAACGTTTCTCTAGATCTTGGAAGCCTTTGCCTGACCCTTTTCAACTTCGGTGCCAACAACCAAACGCTTGGCAAAGCACAATTTGTAGCATGACGCTAGATGTGGTGTGGCAAGATTGGTAGAGCGCTCGCTTTCTAAGCCGGAGATCCCGAGTTTGAGTATGCCCATTGTGTGTGTCCTTCACACACAACCTAAATTGGTAGGCAGGACTAACAAGAAGCTAGTCCAGATGGTGTCCTACTGGACTAGTGTTATCCTAGTAATGCTAGCCAGACTTGCATATTGGACTAACGTAAAGTTAGTAATGACTACTGGACTAGGTAAGCCTATGCAAGTAATGACTGCTGGACTTGCGTAAACCTAGTCATGAAGTTAGTTAACACAGTTGGACTATGAAAAACCAAGCTAGTAATGAGTGATGGACTAGCATAAAGCTAGTCATCAAGTTAGTACTGATTGCTGGACTAGTTATGGATAAGATATTCAAGAGTGCTGGACTAGCGTAAAGCTAGTCATGTCTGCTGAACTAGGTTACCAAGTTTGGATTTCCATGCTAGTCATGACCACTGGACTAGCAAGAAACTAGTAATGGATGCTGGACTATGCTGAATAAAGCTAGTTATTGCTGCTTGACTAGGAAACGACTAGCTTAAAGCTAGTGTAGATGGTGCCCAGCTGGACTAACATAGAGCTAGTACAAGCAGCTAGACTAATGTTACGCTAGTCTGGCTGTCTTAACTAGCTTGCATCAAACCTAGTCCAGCATGTGTGACAAGCGTTAAGCTAGTCAAATTCTCGCAGGTAAATCTGAAATGAAATTACATGCAGAGAATGTAATACTCTGAAAAATCTATTAAAGAAACGGAAGAATTAATATCAGGTAAATCTCAAATTTTTATTCATCCAGCGAATGCAGTTAATAAAGTTGGCACCTTGAATATTACAAATAAAAATTACATAATTGAAAACATCAATTTAATTCCAGCATTGAATAAACAGGGATGAACACTTAATGCACAAGTGTGAAACAAATCGGAAATGGAGCACACTATTATCATTGGACATGCAGACAGAAAATGATCACATAGTCTCTTTGTGAATTTTGTTATATAGGAGAAACAATTATTACTGTATTCATAGCAAATGATACAATTCCCAGCTATTAGTGACATGAATGTCACAATTTCAAGATAAAACATCAATTCACGGTATAACGAGAGCTTTTGGTTTAATAAACTGTTATTAGTTTTATAATGTGGATAAATACAAAATAAAACTATAAAAGCATGGTTTTCACCAACAATTGAAGAAATTAGCATTGCTGTCAGGACTTTTTTTTCTTCATTATGTCTGAATTTTCATTTTATCATTGTGGCTAAACAAAGTTAATACAATGATAGAACTTTCATTAAACTTTGGTGAATACAGTTACAGAACACATTTGTTCGGGGAAATACCAGTTAGGTTGTTTTCAGGGCAGCTTGAAGTTTCAAAAAGTCCTGTCTGCAACATTCCCAATAGCTCAGAATTACAATTATACAAATATTTTCAAGTGAGACTGTCTGGAGAAGAAATATCTGAATGACGACATAATATACAGACTTATTTCAAATTACTGATGGAAATGCCTAATGTCACAGTACATACATTTCAAAGTCACTTTAATACACCGTTGCAAAGACCAGATTCTAAGCTTAGTACATCTCATAAATGGAATTGAATGGTAGCATAAGTATACAACAATTCAAGTCATGATACACAAGAAAGTTTCTTGCACAATATTACGAAATACTATCACACTAAACCATATCAGGATCTGTTGGATCATTTGGGTCACCAAATGGCTTTGCTAAACGCAGTAGAAATATCCATATAATTAATTATCTTAAGATGAATATTTAATCAAATAGTGTGGCAGAACCATGGCCTTAATCCATGAGTTAGATATTAATTAGAATAGCCAAATGGTTGAATAGCACCTTAAAATGGGGCAGTTGCTATGGTGAACTCGGGGAACTGACTGTCCAAGAAAGTCCTTCAGTCTTGTGTGAGTTCGGTAGCGGGTTGCAGTTCATGCGCGACACTGACGATCATCGTCAACGACGGGGTCGAGCACGAGTTTGTGACGGTCGATGACCAAGTAGCCGATGAGTGCTGCGAAGAGTACGTTGAAGTACGACAACGTGGTACGACGAACGCTCACGAGGATCGCGTGAAGTACGAGTCCACGATGAGTACGAGGTACACGAAGTACCCGAGGAGTACGAAGTGCAAGTCGATGACGATTACGATGGCCCAGCTTGTCCAGTAAATGCTGAGATGACAGAAAGTTGAGGGGAAATGGAGGCTTCTCCTGGCCTGTACTGCCTGAAGTTGCCACTGGAAAATGGCTGGAAAAGCTGTCCTGCCTGCGCTGCATAACATGCATAAAGCGTGTGCCTCATCCTTGGTGCCTCCAATTACACCACAACATCACACTTAGTGCACAACCTGCTCCTAGGAAAGCATAGTATCCTGTTGTATCCTGTTGTAAACTCAGTATCCTGTTGTATTGCAGCACGACCTCGTTGGCAAAACGGACTTGGCAGCTCTACTCTGGAAAATGGCCCAGGTTCACCTTTCACATGCATAGTGACTGATTGGGATTTACTTCTACCTGCAATCATAGAATGAATAAAAATAAAAATCAAGGAATATCAGTACATTAAAGAGGTAGTTCAGTTTTGGTAGCACAGCACAATTTTTGTTGTGAGGTAATGAAAAACTGAGTGTCGAATTTTAAAGAACATGCAATTTTAATGGTAAAATACACTTTATTTGGTCAAAATCGGTTCAGAAATGGATAAAATATCCGATGGTAATAAATTTGGGCCCCACATTTATTCAATGATTTTTTTTATAAAAAAAAATGCTTAAACTTGTTCAAACATTTTCAAAAGCGGTTTAAAATAGTTATCTGTTATGCATAATTTTGTTGTATGAAAGTGGTTGAAACTAATACCATTTTAGAGAGCACCCTCTTGTGTTTTCATGGCTCTTTTTGAATGATAACGGGCTATTTACTTAGTCGTTTGTAATACGTTTCGAGCATGGTGGACTTATAACTATTAGTTTGTTATGTTACTGTGCAGGTTTGCGTTTATCCTTACCCAAAACGGTACTACCCCTTAAAATATATGAATTCATATAAATATCGATTAATAATAATTAACTAAACAGAAAATGATTCTACAGGATATTCTATATTGACCACAGTTATACATGTGTGGCATTTATCAGAAATGTGTAATTAATCAAACAATTAAAGAAATAAGAAAATAATGATAGCTCATACAAATAATGATGAGATTGAGAATACAAATGAACATTTTAAAAAGGAGATCAATCCAGTGAAATAAAGGTAAAGCAAAACATTAATAAAGAACACCTAGTATGTAAGATAAGAAAAAACAATAATTATGTAAATATACTAACCTCATGAATCAGATAAGACGTTGAGGCACGATTCCTTCTCTAGTTCGAGTTGATCAGCATGATGACTGCCGCTTATCCAGTCTCTTGAGGTGAACACTTTTTGACGCAGGAAGGCGAGACATCTCGTCCCGTTTCGGTGTGGAATGAAGAATGCCACTGAAGGGGTCATCTGACAAATAAAAAGAATATTATGTATATAAGTAAACTGGATTGGAAACAATATAAAATACAGACACATTTATAAATAAATGAAAGCATTGCAATATTGCTTGTTCTTGATTTAAAAAAAAATGTTGCTGTGGGGAAAAACATTAAGAACATTTTGTATAAATAAGAAAAACAAGAAAGAAAAATACTACTAACCTGATGATGAAAAAGATGATGGCACGACAATGAGGAGTGGAGCGTCCAGTTATTGAAAGGTCACTTGTTCCAACAGGAGGGTCACTGTAACTTTCATCAATCCTTTATTGAAAGAAAGAAGTAAAAATAATACAACTTCTTTCTTTTTCAGTTTTACTTTCGACTTTCGTGAAAAGAGACATTTGATTCGTAAATATTATCCGATTGAGTTGGTTATCCTTGAAGCTCTGTATATAAGTTTGTACAGATAATGTTACTGATAATGATATTTTAATTAAACAAATAACAAAAGGGGAAATCTAAAAAAATAAATTTAGCATAAAATAGGGGGAAATAATATTCAACTAGTCCCTCCCCTCCATTTTTGATCAATTTAAACACCCCCACAATCACAAATGGTATCGTCCGCTAAAAATAGACCGACCGCATAAGTAGGTACATAATGGACTGTTCCATATCATTGTAGGAGTGTTTATAATATGCTTGCACCCAGACGTTCACTGAGTTGTAAATGAATTATGTATGCCTCTTATTATAGAAGCTTCGACATTAAACTAATATTTCAAAATGTACACGACCCTGAATTCACAATCAACTCACAATCACACAAAATGATTTCACACTGCATAAGTCCAAAGGTCAAAGCAGCCGCCAAAAATAGGACAAGGTCACGACAGAGCTAAGTGCCCCTATACTGTACTGTACTGTACGTACGTAAGTACAGAGGCAGTGTACAATGCATGGCATCGATATCGTTCGATACATTTTGTCTAAAAAGCCTAAGAAAATCTCCAGAACTCCCCACACAAAACTACATATTACTAGTATAGAAACTTAAACTTCACATAATAATGTACCAAAGACATGTGCGATTCATATACTATATAGTCTTACCTTCAGATTGTCCAAATGCAGGTCAAAATCAACCGAATTGTCGTAACTTTTGTTGAACTTCTAGCTCTGGTATGAGCATATTTTGTTGGAGTACGAGCTATGTACACATTATGTACGTGATTATTTATAGCTCTTGAGGTTACAGTTGAAACCCGTCACAATTTAGTTTATGATAAATTCTCCACTTTGACTGTACTAGCTTAAGCTAGTTCCTGTACTAGCTTAAGCTAGTTCCTGTACTAGCTTAAGCTAGTTCCTGTACTAGCTTAAGCTAGTTCATCCACATGCTATGTTCTTGGCGTTTTACTGCAAACTAGTACAGCATACAATAGCATGCTAGTCAGGATTGATTTACTAGCTTTGGGTTAGTAAACCTCGCCCTGATATAATCCAGTAGAGCATTACTAGCCACATTGCCGCATTTTACTAACATCATGTTCGTAAAGCAATTTTTACTAACTTGCTCTACTAGGTTAAAGCTAGTCAGGCTAGAAATTGACCCGTTTAGGTTGTGTGTGTTTAGCAAGACACTTAATCCACATTGCTGCTCTCTTCCAAGGAGTATAAATGAGTACTTGGTCGGGTGTTTATTAGACAGGAAAACGCATCTCGTTATGAGGATCCTTTAATATTATGATGTCATGCTATCCACCCCCATTCCCGAGATGAAATTCTAAGGTGTTCGTACTGTGCCGGAGCAAACCGGCTAATAACCAGCCGCACGATATATGTGGGCCACTCGGTAAAACAGGTCGGTCATTTTCTCACTTTAACTTCCAATTTTTACCATTGTGGGACCGGAAACTAATATAGATATTATACATATAAGTAACTATATACGAAAACAAAATTGATAAGTAAGATATCGGGAAATTAGCGCCTCGATGTCATAAATCCTTGTAGGCCGAGTGCAAGGCCAGTTTAAGTGACCACGCGGGGACCACGCGTGCGAGATCCTTGATAACACATGGCATGGACAGTACGCGTTCGCTAGATTGCGCTAGCGCCGTAGCTATCGCAATGGTAGTCGATGCGCTGTTGCTTCGTATAGTTTAGACTATGTAGAGAACGGCTGAGAAAAACAAATCGTCAAAGAACCCTCGAAACATTGGCAGATGTTTCAGACAAGGTGTTAATTAGCCTTCAGCGCCCGTTGGGCACTTGTGCTAGTATCCTCCCGAGGGAGTTGAGACGGTGCTCAAAATAATTGCGCGGGTTTGACATGTACCTGATGACCAAGGATAATAATAAATCGCCTAGAAACATTGTATTAAAGAGAGTTTGTGTATAGAGGGCGCTACACAATATATTTTGTGTGAAACTAAAAATGACAGAATAAGTTTTTATTTAATCGAAATCGGTTCAGAAATGGCTGAAATATTCATGAATTGTGGTGCCCTACAATAATTGAATAATTGTGATTGTTGTTAATGCTTCCTTTTTCAAAAATGTACAAAGGAGGTTTTTAAAAAGTTGTTGATTATATTTCTATCTAATCACTATTTCAACACTACATCACATGCACAATATTGCACTTAAAATGGTTGAACCAATGAGTTTTTAGAGAGTGCCCTCTTGAGTGTTAACACAAACAGCCTCCTCAAGAGTACATAATGACAAAGTGCATACTGTTCGTCGACATTTGCCCTTTCTAAAAAGCAACCACTCTGCGGAAAGAAATTAGCTGGGTGAGACAGCGTGAGACAAGTATCCATGCCCATTGAATTGAAATAACATTTCTATCTCCGTTTTTACGAGGGATATGACAATTCATACGTTTGAAGAGTCACCGGCTAGAGATAATCGCAGCATATTTGAGCGTGCTAGATCAAATTAACATAGCAGAACAGCTGAATATACAGTGCGAGTTAAAACAACAACAAAAAACGAAACCGGACTTCAATAGCTTATAAATCAACAATTCTATGTTTATGTTGATATCATATTAAAGCTAGGGAAATTGCTTTCAAAATTATATATCATACACTTTGATCGCTTTATACGCTTCACCAAACGCGACTTATTATCCAAAGAGATGCAATAACCACCCGTGTCCAAGTTTGTAGTTCTCTGGTTCCATCATGAATTGATGAGTTTGTTAACCGTCATTTTTTCTCAAAAGAACATTTCGAAAATGTCCTCTGGTTAAACAAAATACTTTTTTTTCAATAATTTTTCTTCATGTCTATCAAGGTGAAAGGGGATCCCCCAATCCCCTAGCCCTTAGTAATCCCACTGCATGGAGGCAGGGGGTCCCTGAATATGACATGGAGGTTGAAGTTATCTTTGAAAATCAGACAACCGATGCAACCATGTTCACAAAACGGGAAAATTGCAAACTTGGACACGGGTGGTTTTTGCATGACTTTGGATAATTAGGTAGCGTTCGGTGAAGGGTGAAGTGATTAGAGTGTATGATCTATCGTTTTAATGGCATGTTCCCAAACTTAAACATGAAGCCATTATTAACATATTTTTTTTATTTATAATCGCGTATTTGTTAGCTAGTAAAGTCTTCTTTTTTTTTCTTCTTTTTTTTTACTCACACTGTATAATAATTATACTCTCGCATTGGTTTGTATACTAACGAATGCCCTCCACAAAGAACTGATCAAACCATACCTAAACAAGAAGTTTACTCACTTTTCAATCCTCGACCCGGTTACAAAGTACCTGATCGGGGATGATCTTGGTTAGCAGGTCAAAGACTTGTAAAAACGAACACAAAGCCGCTGCAGGGAACATGAGAGGACATGAGAGGACAGTCTAGTTTAGACCGTGTTGAGCTTATTCATCCCCCTATTGCGGCGCCAACGGGGGTTCTGCGCAACATCAGTGATCAGCGATCAGTGATCAGTGACGTGACAAGCCTGCGAGAGTTAAATGGAAAGACGGAACGAGTGATACCAGTAAGGTTACTATACAGGTTGGCCCATCAAAACGGGGTACTTGACATAATAAAGACACGTGATAACTAGTTGCACTGGATAGGGCATCTTTTACAAAGAAAAATGATACCAAGAACAGTAATTTTGATCGAGTAGTAATTATTTAGGATTTCTTAAGTGAGACCATGTCAGTCAGGTTCTCATTTTTGTCAAGTTTTTAATAAATCGCACTTACTGCCGTCATAGCATCGAACAGCGAATATTACGTGCGCCATGTTAGTGTGCATTCAGATGTGTGTCGAGAGAAGGGGCATAGTTGGTCGATGTCATGACGGGCAGGAAGTGCGATTTATCAGGCACTGACTTGGTAAAAATTGACACAAATGGGAAACTGAAAAAATGGCAACCCTGTATACGGTTTATCGACAGTGTCGTTAACCATCATACAAATGGTGGAGCTATGTTTGCGATAATAGACTCAACTACAGAAACGACACTTGTTGGTTTGATATTCGTCACTTGACGGACAAGTAGGAGAGCGAGACCGAGAGTCGGAGCATGCTCGAAGGTTTAGAACCGCGATCAGCTGTGGCAACCCCTACTTGAAATGACCCAAAAGAAAAAGAAGAAGAATAGTTTATAATAACGACTGTTTCTCCTTAATGAAAATCCGTTACAAAATAGATGATTGTTCCCCCTTTATCGAATCAGCACAGTGAATGATTTAAAAATGTCTGTAGATCTGTTTCAATTCAACTTTCTAGTATGTTCGACTGTTAAATGGTATGTGTATGTTGTACTTCTATCTAATTACAAAATGTTATTACGCTTTAATTTGTTTGGCCATCCGTTTCCCAATTGCAGGTACATGTAGATGCGCAGCTCTCAAGGTTCTTGTGCTTGTCATGCTACACATAAGTTTGTTGGCTTCCACTGAAGGTGCACCCGTACTGCCATCAAGTAAAACTATTCGTCATGAGCTCGGGGACAAGTCGATTGAACTGTCTTGTGATTATGGAGTCGGGGCCGTGAATAATATTTACTGGTACATCTGGAATGGTACAACATGGGCACAAGTCTTGAACATGTTCAAAGGTAAAAATAAGATTTTGCTAGTTAGAATACGTACACTCTTTGGAGGGTTAGTTACATTACTTTCGGGCCTTTATGTTACGAAAACAAAATCAGACCAATCCCAAGACCAAGATTTGGCTCAGACCAGGTAATTATTTGCCCTGCAGGTTAATTTCCGAACATTTCCCAAGGAAATCAAAGGTAGTCATGATTTCGATTTGATTCATGTTACATATCTACACATAAACTCTCTTTAATGAAGTGTACCTGTAGTACGAATAATTAGAACGATCTGAGACTCTCCGAAGTGGCAATATATTAATTTCTGAAGATGATCTCCCTGTAAAATAAATCTGAAGAATGATAATCTGATATTTCTCCAATTTACGGTCTGATATTTAGATAGATGCTCATGCTACATTGTGAGATTTACGTGTTCAAATTTGCTTTCCTATGCGGTATTTTGACCTTTATTCACCCGTTTACACCCGAAAGTTACCAGTGGGTACGCCAGCAATGAACATGTCATCTAAGCTGGATTTGACGTGCGTCACGATACCTTAACACGAGAATTATTGAAAAGGCACACCTAATGCATTTATTGTTCCAAAAAGCGTCTGCTTATGTTTTGTTTTCTTATTATTGTTATCAAAGGCAAGAACCCCCTTCCCACATGGTTTAGCCAGCACCAGGAAATGTCTATAAATATCGCGTCCTCTCTCGGGCTTATGGGATGTACCATCAATATGGATAGGATTGTATTGGGGAACAAATGAACCTTGATTAACACCCCCGTAGCTACACCACGGCTAGCATGGTAAGCAAATTTAATGAGAATGGCAACGTTATTATTGTGGTTCCAAATATAATAAGCAATACTTAATCCCTGAAGGTTCTCCAATTTACGGCGTTGGGTACTCCTCCAAAAAGGTGGCCTTTGGTGAAGACGGATCCACTCTTATCGTGTACTACGTTACAACGTCTGATGAGGGACAGTACAAGTGTGATGTAGATAGGGCTGACAATACGCCCGTCTTAGACGTAACAACAGATCTACGTCTCTTTGGTAAGTTCCAAGTTCTATAGACAATCCTCTGTAATATATACGTGATATGAAATTATGGACGTCAAGGAAGGCTATAACATTAATGGTTAGGACACTGCCTGCACAACCATCCTTGTGACTGTATCATGTTTATGATATGACTTGCATGTTCAAGAAATAGTTTCTAAAGCATCTCGAAGATTATATAATCTCTGTATTCTTAGGAGGTCGAAAACACCTATTACGGATATGATGACCGTCTATACATGCTACATTAGACCCATTTTAGAGTATGCCTGTCCAGTTTGGCATACCTCAATTACTGATGCTCAAACCAACGCAATTGAGTTTGTTCAATAACGAGCACTCAGAATGATATTGGGTAGAGACTACACATGATACAGTGTAGCGTTGTTTATCTGTAAGCTACCATCACTCTCTGTACGTAGAAACACATTTTTGATTAATTTTGACACAAAAATGTTGCAATCTCTAAAACATAGGCACTTACTCCCTCCAACCAAAGCTAGTATAATAATAATGGTATTTTATTCAACAAAATGTCACATTCACAGCTACAAGCTGAATTGCAGTGTCATTTGCAACAACATTTACAAACATGGAAATAACATTAATGAACTCACGAGGTATAAAGAAACCTTAATATATTATATACAATAATTAGAGAAATAAATCATAATATACCTGAAAAGTATCACAAATTAGGCATGAATATTAACAAAAGACAGTCAATTATGTTATTATTATGTATATCGATTAATCAATTAAGGGATTACAAAAGTCAATAGGCATCATGTATCAATTTATATCTCCTAAGGCAAATGTTATATTTTAAGATAGTTATACATTAAAATCATTATGATTGCTATAACAATTACTGGGCTAGTTAAAAATTTACGAAGATTAAATAATATAGCTGCGATACATGTACAATACAATTACGAAACATGTCGGGATTGTGTACAATTAAATGTAACACAGAAAGATATCGGAAATCAACTATCCCCTATTTGGCACGAACATGAAAACCATGAATTCGGTTGGATTGTGTTTTGTTAGTAATGATTTACATTGCTTGGCATAATTTGATTAAGTTATTTGTGTTAAATTGAATTTGAATTGAAAAAGAGTTTATTAATTAAATGGTTGGCAGCCAAAGGCTGAATTGTACATTTGCAAAGTACATGATACATGTTAAAGGCATATATGCGTGGGTTATGATGGGTAGTCAGCAAATTCCAACTCGCACTCCACCGTAATCTCCCGAGGTAAACTCACGATATGTTGGATCGATCGAAGAGCGGTGCTTCGAAATATCTGAACACGGGCCTTCTTATGAAATTTCATGCAGCAAACAGCTGGTATCTGTATACCGAGCGAGTTTCTCGAGCTATCACCTAAGGCAATACATATCGCTGATAAGATCAAACCGCGGCACTTTCAAGTCGGTGCCGTTAAGCGTGTTACGTAATATTTTCGCTTGTAAACATCTCTGATGGATCTCCATTCGACTAGTACAAATATTCCGAACGCGACTATTTTTGATGCATTTTCGACTCGGGTGTTCGGAAGTGGGACAGTTTGCGATCGCCACTTATAACTGAGCCAATGGGGATTACGTATCGTGCGTAAAAGTGCGAATCCACGCGTCTAATATACCGGTCTGAATTCCCTTTAAAAGTTGTAAAGTTGAAAAAGTAATGAGTAATTTGCAAATAGCAAAATACACAATTGTACGTAAGAAAAGAAAATGATCATACAAAATTGAATTATGCAGTATATTGTTTAAAATACGAACAAGGTAAGGAAGAGCACTATTTTCTCTTTTAACTGGTAACCAATCATTAAAAACAGGGTGTTTTTCTAAGGATATTATAAACTGTTCACAAAGTTGTTTTCTTCTTGTTTCCAATGTAGTCAAATTGCATAATGAAAGAGCATTGGCATATGTTATACAGTAACCTCCCAATATTACTCTAAGGACTCTCTTTTTAATTCGTTCTAAATTTAATATTTAGTCTTGAGTAATATTTCCATTAAAAACCGGGACGCAATATTTAAAGGGTACCACCACCCAAAAATAATATTCTTACTAAAGAAAGGTAACATATTTAGTATTCCATTCCATCAACAAGTTCACAAAAATATGTTTCCAGAAAGAAAAAAAAATAATTGGAAAACGCATCACCATTCTAAAGCATGCGTTCATGCGGTCTGAATTGCGAAGACTGCGATGCGTGCGATGAATTGCTATGTGTGCAGACCGAACGAATCGCCCGGGAATCTATTGTCTACAAACGTACGCGTGAATAGCATTGGCGCACTCGCAAATGGTTGGCCCGTATGGAACCAGGAAATAGCAGTGGTTCCGTAAGTGGTGGAAATTAATTGCTTTGTTTATGAATTACACAATCCTTTGCAAAATGTTGGGTATATATTTGATATCACAAAACGGTACCAAAACTTATAATAATGTGTTGTTCTTTGCCTGGTGGCCCCCTTTAAGTATCCCCATGTATATAGTTAAAAGATCATTTAGATGACAACATTGTAGACTTAGACTGTTTCTTTATTAATGTAATATGACAAATACTCATATACTTGCAGTTTGGTACCTCGAATTTTGGAAAAATATTGATATTAAACTTTTACGTACATGATTATTCATTTTTAAATTATGCTTATTAATTTCAATTGAAATATCAATATGAATAGAATAGTCTTGCTCTCATATAATAATATTTTCACAATAGGTATTCAGCTGATAGGTATAGTTACTTTATGATAAATATATTGTAATTAATTGATTGTCTGGTGATTAATAATTTAGAACAGTTCCAATTACGAATTACTTTATTTCGCCAATCTACCGGGCAAAGCGGACAGTGATACAAACATGAATTCGCCACGGTCCAAACTTGACTCCTTATGTTATCCTCGCAAACGGTGCATTCGCAACTGGCCAAATATGATTGGTTGCGTCTTGCACAATTGCCCTAATACATCACAAGAAAGAAGCACCCAAAAATGCTAATTAATACAAATTTACTTTTTCTTTATAGTTAAGATATCACACAGTTATTAACATGTACGAACAATAAATCAGTTAAAATGTACCGTATTATACAAATTGAAATGAACTGCTTCAAAATATATTCAGAAAGATAATACAAATCTGTATAAACTCTAAAGGGCAGGTCACATTTACGGTAGTGGACGTAATTGAAAGTAGTGGAGGCTAACGTAATTGAACGTAGTTAAACGTAGTTGAAGGTAGTTGAACGTACCGGTGTGACAGGGATAAATGTCCGCCCAGGGATAGTTGGCAGTGACGTCATTCGGACAGTTTTAAAATCCTGATTTTGTCCGTTTTCGAGCCTTCATACAGACGGAGACACACATATACACTCTAAAACAAACATACATACATACACACGTGCAAACGGACATCAAACAATCAGTAATTTACTCAATATGTACACTTAACTCATTCATGACGTCACATCGACGTGTTTGACATCAATTATACATCATTACCGTTTTTGTGTGTTTATTCAATAAAATGAACTTGAATAAATATAAATTGAACTGATATGCCACAAAACATTGCTTTAACACGTGACACACACACAAAACACACATTGACGGAGTGATTTTTACAGATATCCCTTGTTTTAATTTGCCCTGGACACCTGGACAATTATCCCTGCCACACCGGCATCCGTACTGTACCGTAGTTGTCCGAGATTCTAACTTGGTATTAACTCGGGGGAGCCGTGGTCTTCGATTTAATTTTGTAACATGTTCAAAAGAGCGGTACGTTAAAGGCATCAGTAACGCTAACGTAATATACCGAAGTCTAACGTAGTCTAACGAAGTCTAACGTAGTCTAACGAAGTCTAATGTAATATAACGTACTTCGTTACGTACTCAAACATACCATAGCGTACTCTAATGTACTTAACCGTGCACAAAACCAGCATCGGCACTCTTGGTCCAGACATGTACAATCAAAAACAAGCGCACAATTAATCTTGCATCTGAGACTCACCTTGATGATACCTTTCCTGTAGGCTTACCAGATGGCTATAATGCAAATAGAACCGACAAGTACCTGGGCTCAGGGGGAACTCTACTCGCATTCAAGGAGAATATACATTTGTTACCAATCGAGAGTAACTCAAAAGTTGGAACATGGGGTAAACTACTTATCTGCGGCGAAAGACCAGTCTTTGTAAGATCTCTCTATCGCAATCCCTCATCAACTATAGAACAGCTAGAGGAGCTTGAGTCTAGCCTCTCTAATATAACTACTGGGCAATCACTCCCGCTAGTTAACCTGGGAGGTGATGTAAACTTACCTGACATTGACTGGGAAACGTCTGCAGCTAACCTAGCCCCCAGTATGGCATGGTAATGAACCAGAAATGTCTTGACATTGTTGAGAACTTTTATCTAAACCAGCATGTCCATGAACCTACGCGACTTAATAACACTTTGGATATCATACTATCTACCTATCCAGCCTGTGATTCCTGGTATGAGTGACCATCATACTGTTGTTGCTGACGTCCACTTAGGAATTAAAACAATTAAAAAGAAGCCCAGGAAAATATACTTGTTCAAGAAAGGGGATTTAACAGGACTAAGAGAAACTCTACAGAATAGTTGTGACCTCTTAATTGAAGGATATGATGGAAGATCACTCAGTGATAATTGGACTCTTATTAAAGAAGCCATAATGAAGGCTGTCCAACAGCATATCCCAACTAGCAAACAGAAAAATAAGGACATGGATCAACTCGGGGATAAAGTGTGACATTAGGAAACGTAAGAGACTATTCAACCGAGCCAACAAGACAGCCAATGCAAAAGACTGGGAGAACTTTCGTATACAACGTACAGTAACAGCATCAGAATATCGATAGGATAGACAAAGCCCAAACCGAGTATATCCGAGGCATCTTGAACACTGAAAATCTCCGCTCGGCACCGAAACGTTTTTGGTCCTATGTTGCTCACAAGAAAAAAGATCATAGTGGAATCCCTCCATTACAAACAACTAATGGAGTCTCGTAGAGTAGCAGCAAAAAAGCACATGCACTAAATTCCCACTACGAATCCATCTTCACTGTGGATGACCCAACTGTTGAGCCATCCTTCTTCTCGGCCCCACATCCATCTATGGGTAGCATCTCAGTGGATGAAGAAGGAGTACTTAGGCTTCTAAAAGGTCTATAAAGCACGTGGTTCAGACGAGATCCCCACTTTCATATTAAAGGAATATGCTGAAATCCTAACACCACTCCTCACCAAGATCTTCAACCAGTCACTGACGGATGGTGACCTACCGAATCATTGGCTGACAGCCAATGTGTTCCCTGGCTCATCACCGTACTTTAACGTAGTTCAACGCAGTTTAACCTTGTTTAACGTACTTACACCACATCTGACCCACGTTAAGTTACCCTACGGATCATTACGTCCACTACCGTACATGTGACCGGCCCTTAACGCAGCCTGACAAAGTTTGTATTTCTGTCAATGATGCAAGATATGATAATGCACCACTAAACGTGAAGTATCTTTTACAGATCTGTGTTAGGATAAACCCTTTATAACAAAAAAAAAATGGCAGCTGATTTGGGCGACCAAAGTAAAATAGTTTAGTTTGTACATCTTCAGCTTATTTCCTTTGCGCATAAGCAAATAATAAGTTGAATGATTTAGCAACCTGAAGATTGTTTACAGAGTCAACAACAGCCGCCTCAAGATTTCATGGTTTTCAAAATGTTGTGGGGTTATCATGAGAGCGTGACAGCAATATAATATGTGCATGTTTTGCCTTTTCAACAATGTAATTAACCTCATGCCGTATTTGTTCCCTTTTGTTAATTTTGTTATGTGCTTTCATCATTCGATCAATATAGGAATTAATTCATGGTAAGTCAATTTATTTTACACATTTTGCTCGTATATGCATGGTGTCTATAAAAAATGTTTGCCATAAATACACACCACCATAAATATTTTCAGATTCTTGACATTATTCCAAAGTTTGATCGTGATTGTCACATTCCAATGCATGCATGCATCAACATTCATTTGTATACATGTAATTTTACTGCCATGTATGTATATGTTTGATTTCCAGAACAAAATACTAACTGCATGATCGCTCATACCACTTTTTATTATTTGATTATTATTACTTTGTCAATAGATGATCAATAAGGAAAGCATGTATACCAGTCGAACAAAACTTATATAGTTTTTAATAATGTTTTTACAAAGGTTGGATTAATGAATCACAATTTGTACCACCAATAATAATCGTTTCACATACAAAACTGTCAATGATTTGCAAGTATTTTTCTTACAAATCCAATATTCATATTCCTCTGAGGGAGGTCTTTAACAGGTAGAGAAAAAATTGGCTTGGAATGTTTTATTGGCTTTTTACAATAGCCTCCAGTAAATTAAAGGGATAGTTGAGTTTTGGTATAGAGGGCGCTACGCAAAATATTTGTTTGTGAGATAATGAAAAACTGAGTGTCAAATTCGAAAGAGCATACAATTTTAATGACAGAATAAATTTATTTGATCAAAATCGGTTCAGAAATGGCTGAAATACGATAAACACAAACATTTGTAATAATTGTGGGGCCCCACGATTATTCGATAATTTTGAATCAGCCGTAACAAAATTGAAAATTGGTTCCTCTTTTCAAAAATGTACAAAAGAGGTTTTTAAATAGTTATTGATTATTTCTCTATTTCATTTAAGATGGTTTAAACCGATGAGGGTTTTAAGAGAGCGCCCGTTTGAGTTTTAACGGCTCTTTTATAATGACTACAGGCTTTGTACTTAGTCGTTTGTAATTTTGCATCCCTTTCGAGCATGGTGGAGTTAGAACTATTAGTTTGTACTCTAAGTATGCAGGTTTTGGTTACTAAAATTCAGTTTGTACTCTCTTTACCAGAACTCAACTATCCCTTTTAAACAATCTTACACAGTTGTATGAATATAAGCAGCAACTCCTCCATTTGAATCAAAGGGTGGTTTGGAATTGCAAATTCTTTCTCATAAATAGAAGCATGTTATTTAGATTTATTTACAGTACAAACTATGAATTGCATCATTTCTTTAACAAAGATCGTATTTAATCTTGCTTGTTTCAGCAAGCTATTTTCATTAAATGAATGAAATTAATTAATCTAATGGACACTCACTTTCTGAGAAAATTGGTACATGTTTTAATTTACACGGATTATATTGCCAATTATGGAAACATACAGATTTATCAGCATATGTTCCAGAATATCTGTGAAGGATATATGAAGCCATTATAATCACAATACGTACAAAATAATAAGTTTTAGTTATTTTTCACATGTGTTTAAACACAGGTTTTAAGATATTGAACCTAAGTTCTCAAACTGATTGACCACTTGGTGCTGATTTCCATCAATAATGAAATCGTCTGTGCTGCCTCTTTCGACAGCCCATTTTTCTTCTTGGTGTTTCATTTTCTCTTCACGAGCTAAAAAACACAATGAGCTCCTCTCCATGCTACAAACAAGACAAGTGTTTTTACCAACTTAACTCAGGTTTATCATTTGTCCCCCCCCCCCCCCCCCCCCCCCCCATTTGAATCCATCTCGTGGATTTCTCATGATGTCCAATTTCCAACTTAGTTTCCACATCATTGGTTGTAACTTAAATCATTTCGTGCATCCGTTGGTTATTTCATACGAAATTGCAATTGACAATAATTATAATGTTTATTAAAGAAAAGAAATTCCTTCCAATAATTTCAATAATTAATTTGCAGCTCCATTTAATGACACGTCCATCGCCATATCTAATTGTGACCAAGTGAATCTAACAAACGTCTGCACGTACGAGGCCAAGCACAACGAAGATGCCGTGATAACATGTTCATTACTGAAGTTTTACCCATCGAAGGATTCGACGATACACTGGCAAACCCATTCAGGCACTATTTTGCAGTCGCCGCCTGTTCCTGCCCCGAGGAAGAACAACTACGGCACTTATGATATATCGGTAACGGCTACATTACGAAATGTGACAGAACCGACAGTTTACGAATGTGTGGCTACGTTTCTGACTTCTGGAGGAAGAATGGATAAGAAAGCTTCTATCTCGGTGAACACTGCTGCGTTACCATGGTTACCAGGTAAAAAGGGGCATCGGTGTCTACAAGGCATGAAGTCAAATGACCCCTCCCCCCTCCCTCTCTCTCTCTCCATTTTCATACAGACCCCCCCCCCTCCCCCCCCCCCCTCTCTCTCTCTCTCTCTCTCTCTCTCTTTCTATTTATATCTGTCCCCAGGCTATCTATTCTCTGTATTTTAATTGGATGGGACGATACTTCAACTTTGGTGGTAAATGTTGAAAGTAATAGAAGCCATAATAATGTCCACATGCAAATTAAGGGATATCAAGTCAGTGGTGCTTTTTCATTTCCCCTCATCGCAGACACGCACAATTGTATTTATTTTAGTAAAAGGTGTAATCACTTTATTATTTCAGTTGTTTCACTCCTATATATCGTATTTTTCTTTCAGGAACGCAACCTCCCGGAAGTCACAAGACCAACAGCGTAGTGAAGATTGTAGTTCCTGTTCTCGGTGTAGTAGTACTAATAGTAATAATAGTCGTCGCAGTGATTGTGTACTTAAAAAAAAGACCTCGAGGTAAGTTCTACAGTGTTGTCATTCCATAATTATTTACGGGATTATTAATAAAATTATTAAATATAATATATCATGGCAAATTTTAGTATTATAGCATTATCTAAATTATGTCATGGAAATGGGAACTAAAAGCCATACCCTTCCTCAACATAAATGTTTATGTAATGTTCATTAGAAAAAACATAACTTTTAAAATCAAATTAATATTTGGTCTTGAATCATGTATAGTTTATCTGAAATATTTCCATTTATTTATGTACAAATCTCTAAATTGTCATTTAACATAATATACAACTCTCCACGTAGGTCAGAAAAATAATATGACCAAATCAAATAGTATATCCGATAAAGAAGTGACAATTACATTTGCTGCACATTTGAATTACTTCATTGAACCGTAATGAAGTATAAGGAGTATCCCATCATGTATGACGCTCTTTAATTACAACTAAAAATGTAGGCTAGCATCACTGTTTTATTATTTAGATTTATCCTACATTTACAGAACCGCTTGAAAATAACAACCCACAACCTGAACAATTAGTACCACTACGTAAATACTGAATTAATATTCTTTTTTTTTATTTTCATCGAATTATGTCTTCGCATGATTTGTATGGATAAATGTATTTTAAAAAATAACCTCGCCAAGTAACCGCTTCAGAGGATAGGAATATATTGAATGCTTCTCAAAAGTCCAGCGCTAAATCGTTGTGTTTTAATTAGTTCATGTTCATTTAAACTTGTTTTAACAGCTGCGTATTTTCTTGTAATTTTACCATTATGAGGGTACATTCTTATTACATAATCTAATTTTGATTTGTATGCCTATTAAATTCGCCGCATGTTTATATTATTGAAATATAGCACCGCTTATTCTTGTTATATTCGGTTCTGCATTTGTCCTAAAATACATAAATTAATCTTTGAATTTCGATTTTAAAGGGGAGCCTATAGTTAACATTTTCGCTAACTATTACTGAGAAGTGCGTACATTCCTGTCACTTCTAATTATTTCCTTTTGGGTACACAAGATAGAATGGAAATAATCAATGCGTTTAAAACCACTATTATCTGTTTTGTCTGAGCAATTTAGGCTGCCAGCATGTTTTACAACAGTACCATTTGAAACGTCATCTGACCTTGGATTATTCTATGCACTAACTAACAAAAGCGGGTTACGTAACCACCAATATAACAGCAGATTCACCAACCGACATCAGTGGTTACATGACTCGCTTTTGTTTATAGTGTACGCCCAGATACACTCAGATGACGTTACAGGCAATACAGGCGGTAACGTTCGAAAACATGGAAGCCTCCAGTGGTCAGATAAATCAGTTGGTAGTTGTTTAAACAAAATATGGGTTCCCTTATAAGTGATACCCGAGAGGAGATATACGACTAAATGAGACAAGATGTATGCACTTAAAGGGACATTTTCCAAACATATAATCACCTTTGATTATGTTCTCTGAATATTAAAACACAATTTCATGCAAATACGACCAACATTGGACTTTTGAGCAAGGAATGAGCATCATTCATAGTCACTCGCTGTACGGGATAATCCCATTCATCGCGAACACCAAGGAGGTTGCCATTGATGTTTATGAAACTCGGATCGCTCTAAAATGTGACGTCAAACCCGAACTACTCTTTTGTTGGCTCACGTTTTACCTTTTGTGTTTGTGCATGCACAAACCCCGCGAGCTGCGAGAGCTAACAAAAAGAGACCGAGCTTGTTTGTTCGGGTTTGACGTAGCATTTCGGCGCGAACAATTCAAAATCCGGGTTTCATAAAATATAATGGCAGCCTCCATGCTATACGCGATGAATGGGATTAGCCCATACAGCGATTGACTTTGAATGATGCCCCTCCTTTGTTCAGAGGGCAAACATTCGACATATTTTTGCATGAAATTATGTTTTAATGTGTAGAGAAATTAATCAAAGGTAAATAGTTGATGGGGAAAATTTCCCTTTAAATGCGTGCGACAATAAGCCTTTTCGTAATTACGCTTTGCGCATGCGCGAAAATCACGACAAGCGTTTCCGGGTCAGGTCATTTTCCCTAAAAAACACCGAATTCGTAGTCTTTGGTTGCGTTCATGCTGAGCTCACGAAAACCGACCCCAAACTTATGCTCCTTCTTCTACAAATAAAGGCTCCGTATCGACGCTAGCAACTTGAAAACATATTTTCAAAAGATTTCATGAATGTAATGTTCTTTGTTTATATTTTCATCATCTCATTGACAGTTGCAACTCTTAAATGTCAGTTTTCAAGCTACAACTTAAGTTAGGAAAAAATTATCAATTTTTTGAAAAATTCTGGCAGCCGCATTTTGATTGCACTTTATATCGACCGTGGAAGGAAATACGGACATACACGCTGTGTTTTAGGAAAATTAGATATGTATTTATAAATAATTCACAAACAACTTTTCGTTATTTTGTTTTATTTTTGAGATATAAAATTAACAATTCACTATAAAAGCAGGTGAAGCAACATTTATGCGCGACTCCATCGGGAGTTTAGCCACGTCTAGCGGCGTGGCTATCCTTCGCCATTGCATGTTACGCAAATTCCAGCATAAATCTAAACCAATGAGTGCGCGGAATTCACTCACGCCGTCACAGCGTTATGAGCAACAAACTCTGTCATTTATTTATTATCAGATTATGATATTACATTTAAACGTGTGAAATAGATGTCAGATTTACTAATTAATCCAGGTAAGATGTTTTATCTGATCTTTTTTATTCTAAAAGCTGTTATTTCGTGTTATTCGAAAAGTTCGACGGTAAATCAATAACGAGGGGCAAAGCACGTGAAATTCTTCAGACCGTACCGTACCGCCGTAGGCAGCTAGCTAGCGATGCCGACCGCTCGGGTATGGTTTTACGCGCAGAACTGTATGACGACTTGTTCATGAGATTTACGGCTAACAATTTTTCTGAGGAATTTATCTAAAAACTGACTATTTAAGAGTTGTAACACCCAATCAATAAAATCAAGAAAAGGTCCCAAATATTACATTTATGACACTCGCTTAGTCGGGAAAACTCTAGGTTTTTCAATATCACGTCTTAAAAATAGGCTTTTATTTCATCCGTGAAAGCCTTTTTTCTTATTTTAACCCCTTTTTAAATGTTTTATATAAAAGTGAATATAAAGTTAAATTGAATACAAACATATCGATAAGAAAGAGTAGGACAAGAAGTTTCTTGTAAAATGATCCATATTTCTTCCACAATGCTGAATTTCGAAATAAAAGAGAAATTATAAAAGCTAGATTGAGTTCCGAGTTCAAATTGACGCAACGTTCAGCGGTACGATTGCTCGCAGAGTTTACACTGGATCATTGCACGCGCAACGGCGGAAATGCGCGACGCTGATTGGTGCCAGCAAACACTGTTGTGTCATTGGCAGCGAGCATAGAACTTCCATACGTTGTGTACAACGTGCACATACGTGAGTATAGTACACACACACAGGCACCCGCGCGCGCGCACCGATTTTTTGGGGAAAATGACCCCGCGACCTGTGACGTCACGCGAGCCCATTGTGTAATTACGAAAAGGCTTATTCCAGCACTTCATTCCCCTTTAATTACAAACGACTTATTAACAAAAATAAAAACACAAGGATGTTGGTGTACATGTGTTAATGTAAAATTCATCTTAATATCCATTACAGATTAAATATTTATGTATGAATTGTGTTTTAGACCAACAGTATCCACCCACATTGACTTTTCATGAATAGTAATTAGTTGTAATGTTTACTTCTTCACGTTGGCGATGAAGTATTCAGGCTTAAAATACATGTTAATTTAAAACAATGCTTCTAATACTCGACCTTGGCCTCGTTGCAATCGAGTGTAGGTTGCAGTTCATTGTAAGTCGGTAAATTAGCCCATATGAACCAGTCAGATATCCGCATGACCTAACTTGCAACTATTTGCAACTTTACAATCGATTGCATCAGCAACCATACGGGGCTATAATGGTATTACAAGAACTCGTCTTTGAATACGTTCTGCACATACATCAATTGTTATTTTGTATTTGTTTGATATGTACTGTTCGCCAGAAATAGAACAAGGGGCCATGTTGTTTGAAGACGTTACGAACAATGTTGTGTTATTGGCATATTCTGACCATCAGTCTGAACATGCAGACTAAATGGTCGTTTTTGTTTTCATTTATTATAATTAAAATATAAATTCTCTAGCTGGGTCCCTCGCGTACAGAGTTCGAATCGCACTATCAAACACGACGTCTGTTCGATCTAACATTGGGCCGAATGCTTAGAAGGTAGCAATTGATTGTGCTAGCCGCTTTTGCTTGAATCGGTATGCATAACAAACAATACATACATTACAATCAAAAGCTTGTGTGCCTGAAGCAATTGCTTTATACAAACTTGCTACTTTGTATGCATTTGGACCTTTGCTTGCTAACGAGCCTCATACGAGCTCTAGTAACATACAGTATGTGATGTAATGTTTTAAACACCCTCCCACATACACATTTACTTTCATCACACAGGAGGTGAGGCATCCACAGTACCAACTGCTGAGGTCGAAGGTGATAATCCAGACGATCATACAGGTAAAAGGAAGTAATAATGTAAATTCATACAAGTGTAATTATATTGTTATAATTGGTTATAATGATTTGTTCCGTAATCTGAATTTGAAATCAATCCGAAATAATTTCATAGTCAGGGAGATATAACATAAAAAAAAACATTATTTTATTTCATCTGTTAGTTACCATATAAGCCAAACAACAAGGTAAAAAAAAGAAGTGACAATCTGAACATGATTTCGTTAGAACTTGACAAGATGAACGTTACTGGGTCAATTTTTACCACAGATGATTTAAATTTGGCGCTGACAATTCAATGTTTTTTTTTAAGCGTTGGTATGAGCCCCCACCTCTGAAACATATACATGTTGTTAATAGCATGGAATGCACGATGATGGGAACAGGTTGGTTAAATATGAAATTTTAAAAAGATGGACACAGTCTGTTCTGTATCCCCGAAATGTATTTTCCTTCTTTGTGTAATAAGTGGCTGGGATACATTTTGTATATCATATTTACAATCAGTAGTCTTGTATTCTTCACTCTCTTTGCGCTTATTTGTCTCGCGATTTGAATGACCATATAGTATTTGTATATTTATTTCAAATGTCAAAACAAAAACAGAATGGCTACAGTGTGTGCAGTTGCAACTAAATGTAACTTAGCCTTCATATCCGAATCGTCCATCTCTACTTAGAACAAGCAATAATATACATTATTGTTAAAAGATGATGTACACATTTATATACATGATGATAACTCGCTCATAATTCCCTCAGTGAAACGATCATGACGAGTGATGTAATAAAAACCATTTCATAGAAATTAATACAAATACATCACATGAAATCGGGCGTTCCAATAATATCTCCAAAATGTCACATGCACATAGCGTGGTAAGTTTAAATCAACTAACAAATTAATAAAAAAATCATCTAAATTCTCGTTGCGCTACTTTTTGTAAGTGTACATTTATCTCAGTTTCTCAAATGCTCCCTTTTATACAGATGCTGGCATTGGTCTAAAAGACGAAGAACCTCATTTTAGTATTAACACTGATGACCAGACAGCTAAATTAAACCAAGGTATGCTAATTTCTTGTTCCTTTTATCTCTTATACTTGCTTACAAGAATCTGATTTAATAGCACATTATACAAGTTGAGATTGTGAAGTGGCCGTGATGACGAGAAGGGAAAGGGGTCAGATTAACGGCAAAACGAAAGTAAAATAATTGATAAGTGCCCTAATATTCTTGCTCCAGCATTGAACGCATGCGTATCAATGAGGATAATAATTATCAAACTTGCTAGACCAAACTTGCTAGATCAAACTTGCTAGACCAAGACTAGTGATATTCCAGAAGGATGAGGAAATATGAAATCTACGTAAAGAAAATAATGGAGAGTGGTTCTGTAGTACCATCACCGATTCTAGCAGTGCGCCATTTATTTAGGAGAGGGTGGAATAGATATTCAATCTAAACTTGGCAAAATTATGCCTCTTGAATGAAAAATGCAACTGTGCTCAACTTTCATTTGTTGGTCTTTCAATTTGTTGTCGTTAAAGGTTTGGGAAACATCCCCCTTAAGATTCTTATCTTTTGATAATTATTACGTAAGTCAGTACTTGTATATGTGTTGTTCGTTTTAATAATACTTAAGTATGGTTGATACCATAGAGTTATATACTAAAAGATTAGTATGTAACTCTATGATTGATACCAATAACTAGACTATATTCATCAAGTTGACGGATAACGTATTCCCGATATTGATGATTATGTATATAATAATGATAGTAATGACAATGATAAAACAAATGTTTTTTTATCGACATCAATTCACTGCAGGTTCTGCCGTTTAAGAAGTACTCCCCAAAGACCACCGACATGAGCACTTGCACTATGACACATTTGAGTGAAAAACCTCTGACTCCTTTGTATAACAGCGAAATTAGACCAAACATGAAGATGCGGCGGAGAGCTGAAGAAGATCGAGAAGCATTTTAGAAACAAATAAATGATACTCTTATTTTTATTTATAACGAATGGCAAGCACATTTTGCTCGATGTGTTGTCGAAGATGGTGAAGATAGTTATGCACAAAAGAAATTATTCAATGTGACTATAAAATCTTTGATGTGTATGAATATGTCTGTTATCGAGTTACCATATCGTGTTGATGCAGATACCTTTTTGAATGACTTCGGATCATACTTTGAGCCGAAAATTGTGAAGATATGTCAACATTTTAGTTCTAGTTTTAAAAATGAACAATATTATACGATTACAGATGCTTCTGATGCTGAAATTCAGCATTCCTTTTTTTCAATTCAGATCATTGTCTGACAATGATGTCAGAAAAATGGGAAATAAAATGTGTTATTATGATTCGTGGCCAACGCACTTTGTTGTCGAATGTGTAGATGCAGTGTTACCATGGTTACCAGCTCTGACAAAGATAATTAATACATTCATTGAATATGGGCAGTTCCGTGTGGATTGCAAATTTGCATTAGTTAGGCCTTTAGTGAACACACCTGGAATTGACTTTCAATTTGAGAATTGTAGACGAGTTAGTCATTTGCATTTTGTCTCAAAATGGGTCGAATCCATTGCTGTAGATCAGCTTCAGGAGCATTTTAAGTCCAATTATTTCTTAAACTCAATGCAATCGTGGTCATATAGACAATATTTATGCCCGGAAAAATTTGTACTTAGAATAAAAAAAGTATTTGTATATGGCTATAAAAATGCAACATGTTAAATCGTTATTGTTGCTTAAAATGAGGGCTGCATTGGATTTGTACAGCCATCAAACTCTTTTAATAAATGTTATTCAGTTGAATTTTGAAATTGATGGTACAGCATTTGATTCGTATAATTATGTGTCAATGAAGACAGGCATAGATAATGCATTTACAAAACAATGTTATGTACCATGGGGGTACCCCAGGTTCATGCCTAATTGGGGCATGGTTATTCACTTTATACAGAACTAGATTGTATTGTGATGTTCAACATATTTGTCCTAATGTTTCTTGTTATTTTAATTGTTATGCTAATGACACTCGGCTCTATATTTCATTCTCCCCTACTCGGATAAATGTGAATCGCTCTCTTGAAATGTTGAAATGTTGAAATGTTGAAATGTTGAAATATTTGTTTGTTAGAAAATGAAAAACTGAGTGTAAAATTTGAAAGAGCATACAATTGTAATGGCAGAATAAACTTTATTTGATCACAATCGGTTCAGAAACGGCTGAATATCAATAAATATGTTTGATCGTAATTAATCTTGGGCCAAAATTTATTCGGTGATTTTTTTTTTTTATAAAAAATATGCTTACACTTTTTTTTTTTTTTAAAGAGGTTTTCAAATAGTTGTTGATGATCCTTCTATTTAATCATTATTTTAACAAAACATCACATGCATACATTTGTACAAAAAATGGTTGAAACCAGTGCTTTTTTAGAGAGCGCCCTCTCGTGTTTTAATGACTCTTTTTGAATGATAGATCATAACAGGATTTTTACTTAGTCGTTTGTAATTTTCTATACTTTTCGAGCATGGTGGAGTAATAACTGTTAGTGTGTAATGTTATTGTGCAGGTTTTGGTTACTAAAGCTCAGTCTTACCAAAATTGTACTACCCCTTTAAGAGCTGTTTTATGAGTGGATGTTCAAGGAGAGCCTGATTGCCCAGGTAACATCTGTACACCATGGTTAAATGTGTAAATGGGAATAATAGGTTCATATTGAATGGCTTCCAATTGCAAAATGTTTTAGAGGTAGTTATTAGTGATGAGAATGTATGGTAACTTTTGGTATTGGTATAAATGGAAAAATTAGGTGCATACTGAATGGCTTCCAATTGCAAAATGTTTTAGAGGTAGTTATTAGTGATGAGAATGTATGGTAACTTTTGGTATTGGTATAAATGGAAAAATTAGGTGCATACTGAATGGCTTCCAATTGCAAAATGTTTTAGAGGTAGTAATTAGTGATGAAGATGTATGGTAACTTTTGGTATTGGTAATTTGTTTGTTTGGGTTTGTCAGGCGTCACACATATTAACTGTATATAAGCTGTTTCAGTAACCGTAAAAGTTAAACTTGGAAACAAACTTATTCAGTGCCTTATCTGTTGATTAATATTTTGTATTATTATTACGATTTTGTAAAAAAAAAAAAAAAAAAAAAAACATCTCGCGCATACTTACAGGAAACAAAACAAAAATGTTGTACAAATTAACAACCGGTCACGAAATAATTATGTTATGTCTGTTGTACAAATTATGGAGAAATAGGAATTTCTTTGAGAATAATTGCCAAACACAGTGGCATCATTAATTAGCAATTTAACTGTAGTATTGGCTTTAACATGCAAGCAGTTGCCAAAGTGTGTTAGTAGAAATCTCGTACCTCTATTTTCATTTTCAATATAATTTGTAGATGTGTAATGACTGCTAACATGCCGCCTTGTTTCATGGTAATTTTGGTCATTTTGTGTCACAAAATTGTGCAGTATAACATTGACAGTTCATGAAGAATGACATACGTAGTCAGCGCAAATGCATTAGATGCCTGATAAAATAAGTAGAAAAAGCATGATAAAATAAGTAGAAAACAAGTTGTTAGTTCATATGAAAAAGGTGGCTTAAAAATGGTTGACATAGACTGTTTTTAGTAAAGCACTAAAGCTAACATGGGTTACAAGAATTATTTTGAATATGTGTACAAATGTTGGTCATTTAATGCAGTCATTTTTACACAAAAAAAAAAATGATTGGTTTTGGTGATAATTATTTTTTGAAATTATCTCATGAAACTGGCAATCCATTTTGGAAAGAGGTTTTTGGAAGCATGGCATTGTTAGTTAAAGAATGTGAGACTGACTGGTTATCTGAATCTCTATGGATGAATAGCTCAATTCAAATTGCCAATGAGTCTATTCTTTTTAAATCCTGTTTTGAAAAAGGTATTAGATTTATTAATGATTTGATGGATAATAATGGAAACTTATTGTCTCATAAAAAATGAGGAGAAGTTTAATTTGAAGATTATTTTTTGTCTTATTATTCAGTGTGTCAAGTAATAAAGTGCAGATATAATGAATATTACAAAACATGTCAAATAAATTTGGAAGAACCTTTAATTCCTTTCCATATTAAAATACTTATTCATGAGAAAAAAAGGATTTAGATACATTTATAAAGTTCTTTTTTGGAGAAACAAACTGTTTGTCTCTAATAAGTTCAAAGTGGGAACGATATTTAAATTATAAATTACTGTTTTAATACAAAAGTATAACGTTATGATATTTCGTTTTACTCCAGTTATTAGTTTGAAATATTTTCAGTATAAGGTTTTTTTAAATAAACAACTATTTCGGATAAAAATTGTAAACAATGAAAAATTTTCATTTTGTAAAAGGTAATTAGAAGATATAGTACATTCCTTTCATGAATGTGAGATTAGTAGAAAGATTTGGAATGAAACTTCAAATTGGATTTATGAAAGAACTCAAGTTAGAATTTTGTTCACTTTACAAAATATAATTTTTGGCTTAGATAAGATAAGATAAGAGAAATGGTTCTCTTAATTGTATTGTTATTTTAATTAAACAACAGATGTGTATTTGTAAATTGAATAATATAGTTCCACTTTTTGATACGTTGAAAAAGAAAGTTTTACAATATTATAAAGATGAGAAATATATGTTATGTCTATCTGGAATGGAAAGAAATTTTACTGTTAAAGCCAAGACCAGTTTCGGGAAAGTAGCCGAATACATCTAAATTGATCAATATTGTTGAATATGTATTGAAATAGGGCTTGTGTGGTAATATCCGAACCTAAGCATCGTTAAATACAGAAATATCGGAAGAAATCCAATATCCGCCTGTGAAATTCATAAATCCACCGCCTGTTCAGACCTCTTAACGCCGCTAGCGCTGGGGGAGATATCGACAAGCTAGGGACAAGCCCGTATAGCGCTACACCTCGTGTACACCTCGTGGTCGTAATACACGTAGCGTATGAGCGATTCCGGGTTGGCGATATCTATTCGGCCCTAGATCAATTTATAATTTTGCAAATATATAAATTAGTAGGCGGTTTCTTGGCCAAATTTGGATAATCCTATATTAGTACAATTATATTCTTTCACATTATTGGTAATAAGAGCTTCACTTTCATTGTTTTGAGAGGGGGGGGGGGGGGCGTTTCCAGTTGCTACAATTGTTGTTTGTATAGAAAGATTAATTTGAATTTGTTTAAACATGCACATGTATTTCATTTGTTTGTTTGTGTGAAGATTATTAATAAATAGCCTGTGGAGGGCTCAAAAAAATACATTAGAAATTGAAGTTGTTTTGTTTTAATGAATAGGTTCCAACTAGAGATAAATAGATAGATATATTTTGTGGAGATAATAGATATATTTCATAGAGAAACATAGATAGATTTATTTACCTACCCATACTCTTTCAATTTATTGTCCAAATTTGGTAAAATTCTGTATAACTGATGAATCACACAAAATTAGGGATCTCGAAGGATTCATGAGAACTCATAATTTTTTATATCTTTTAAAGAAATATGACATTGACGTCTTTTATTTGGGTTTCTTTGTATGTGCATGCGTGTATGATACGTATTGCGTTGGGAATTTTGTAGGGTCTTCCGTAAACAAGGTTGCTTTAATCATAATAATGGTTGTACTATATGGGTTTGTATCCTCTAAAGCGAACGTAATTAATGCTGCAAATTTTGATAACATGTGTGTTGAAATCATATTTATATTACAAGTTTTACTGGAAAGAATAAGTATATGACTGACCTTATAATACTTTTCACATAATTATTATCGTAATTGACAAGTGCAATATATTTACTGCTTCTAGGATATTGCATGTAATTTAAAGCACACTAATGAATTGGGCTTATGAGGTGCAAACCGCTGCTGTAGCAGCAACACCTAATTGGGTATTGGCACTCTAATGCTATACGGTCACAAACAAAATGGTCCGGGCGCCATACGATTTTCTCCCTACGACGGATTTTCCACGATTTGGGGAAATCGTGATATCGTACGATGTCTGTGGTATTTTAGAGTAGCAGTCACATATTCTCCGGTCCCGTACGATGACATTTGTCTTAAAAAAAAACATAAATCGCACGGCCCCCGTGAACACAAACTAAGTGCCCGTACGGGTGCCTTACGGTACTCTTACGGTGACTCTACGGTCACAAAAAAAGGCTGCGACGTCCGTGCTGTGCCCGTGAGATGCCCCTGTGGTGCCCGTGCGATGGTCTCTACTAAGTGTGTACGGGCTTACGGCAAGTAACAAATCGTACGATGCATTTTTTGTTTTAACTCCGCGTTAAACAAATTGTTGACATCGTAAGGCGAGGAAAAATGCAGCGGCGACCGTACGAAAGCCACGGCACCCGTGCGGGCGCCGCAAGATTTCACCTAAAAGTGGCATCGTACGGGCGCCGTACCGTAGCCCAAATAGGAACATTTGTGACCGTAGCATAAGGGTGCATTCGTGCATCCCATAGGGTGCAGAACCCCACTTTGGGGTGCAATAAGAACACAATTCTGATCGGCACTTCACTGAAAACCTAACCTAGTCAGGCGCTGGCTGGACTAACCTTAAACTAGTCCGGCTGGTTAGTCCAGCTTGCCTGACTAGGTATACGGCTACATTTCATGCTGTACTAGTTAGCTGGACTAGGTAGAAGCTGATGGACTAATTGTTGATTAGTCCAGCTCATTTTACTAACGTAATTTGTGCCGCTGGACTAACTTATAAATTTGATGTGTCGAACGACCGACTAGCTTTGACCAGCCGGACTAGTTTAAGGTTAGTCCAGCCAGACTAGTTTAAGGTTAGTCCAGCTAGCCGGACTAGTTTAATGTTAGTCCAGCTAGCCGGACTAGTTTAAGGTTAGTCCAGCTAGCCGGACTAGTTTAAGGTTAGTCCAGCTAGCCGGACTAGTTTAAGGTTAGTCCAGCCAGCGCCATGTCAAAAAGTTGCATACCGGTATATCTTTGTGTAGTGTGCTGTATATATACAGTACATAGTATATGGTACATTGTACTTTGGCCGGCCCCATGCACTATACATGTGTACGACTATGGTACATTCTTCTTAATACTCTCGATGCGTTACGTGCGCTGACAATTAACCCCACGCCACACTACACGAGTTCCATAGACATACGCATTAACCTAACGCACGCGTATGACCTTTCACGTTGCATGTCGCTCGGAAAAATTCTTTTCCTCGGAATGTTCTCAGAATCTCTCCATTTAGTGCAGTTATTTCTATGTGAATTTGAACCTAACATGTTGGAAGAAGAAGAAATATAGACTGTACAACTGACAATCAAATGGTGATACATCAATGATTTTATGTGATATTTGTGAGGAACCAAGACAAAACTCGAAAGGATTTTGTACAATTTGCATCGTAATCGTCGCTAGGGGAGTATTACATTTAACAGTGGTGTTGGAATGTAACGGTACGAGCGGACAGCAGTGTTCTGCATCTGCAGCAGTGCAGGTAAGATAGATATGATGTAATACTTGTATATTAACTTTTATAAAAAATAGAAAAGAACGTAGAAGACATTTAGTTTTAAAGATGTATTGTAATACTAAAGTCAAAAGAATAATCAAGTATTTGGGGCAAAACAAAAATCATTAATCTCATTATACTCGTAGTCTGATTTTTAATTTAATTTCCTTATTTATTAATATATTATTTAATAAAATCATTCAGACAAAGAATAGTGTATTATTCGTATTAGTAAGCATGAATGATTATGTATGGGGTGTATTCTGAAGTTATTTGTGTTTGTGAAGATAGATGCATTATACAGGAATTAATTCAATATTGTCTGAACAATTACAACCATTGTAACCATGTTTTTTGTTGTTATTTTTAATCAACAGTCGAACAAGCTACAGCTGGAGGCTGGATGATGTCCTCTGCGGGGAGAAGTAAAAGAGCGAGGACTGTACATAACTACGCTCAGCTCCACAACGGACCGGCAGTACCAGGGGCCAAAGCATCTCAAGTTGCAACACCTGCTTGGTCGACCACCAAACTGTACCCGCTTGAAGTAACCAATTCGAAGACTTTAGATGGTAAACTTTGTGTTAAAGTACATTATACGGAAGACGAGTGGGCATCCAAAATATATGATGAATGGCGAGAGGCCAAGGACATAATTGATGTACCAGATTGCTATATTCATGGTACACCAGAGCAAAGGGACTTTTTTGTAGAACAGTTAAAGTCTGAAATCAAACCAAGTCTACATGGACAACAAAAGGATGATAGTGTTGTAAATTTGAAAGTGCCTGTTGCCCATATTTGAAGAATTATCGCATTTGGGACGAAAGAGCAAAAACACGAAATCACAATTTGTTCTGGAGTCCCTTTCGAACGTTGACGATGTGCTTGGGAAAGGATGGAATACTAGGATTTGTTATAGGCAGGGTGACTTTGCCTATGTGGAGCCGAGCACTGTCACCTTCTGGCTGATGGAGAGACGGCCACTAGAGGAGTTTTCCTGTGAGGGTAACCTCACGTTGATACATCGCGGATTCTGTTTTAGGATGCAATTTGCCCGTGGATTGGGTAATCGTTTTGACTACAAATAATTTATAATACCATGTTATTTTCTATTCATTGATGCAATGTATGTTCATACAAATGAATAGCCAGTATAGGTCAGTAGTCTGTACTGCAATGTAATGTTTTGAAAATGTGAATAGTTCGGTTATTTCCCTGCTCAAAACATCATGTCTGCTCAAGATTCCTTTTTAAAACAAATAGTTTCCTTTTTGTAACCCAATTTTTCAAGAATCATGGATCCTGATGTTAGAGACTTTTGGTGTGAAGAGTTGGCAGTATATGCCTTTGATAAATAAATTACTTGTTAAAATGTTATTATTGAATATACTTTTCTTATTTCAGAATCTATATGCCTGTGATAGGTTTAGGTACAGTCTGTGATTAGATTGATGTAGCCAGGTGAAATGAGACAACATGGTCTGGAAAAAAGGGCATTTGCCAACATGCAGGTCTGACTGGACTAATAACATCAAACTAGTCCAACTAGTCGCTCGACTAGCTTTAAGCTAGTCGAGCGGCTATAGCTGATGCTAGTCCAGCATGCTGGACTAACATAAAACTAGTCGCTCGACTAGCTGATGCTAGTCCAGCATGCTAGACTAACATAAAACTAGTCGCTCGACTAGCTTTAAGCTAGTCGAGCGACTAGCTGATGCTAGTCCAGCATGCTGGACTAACATAAAACTAGTCGCTCGACTAGCTGATGCTAGTCCAGCATGCTGGACTAACATAAAACTAGTCGCTCGACTAGTTACTGACTAGCTTAAAGCTAGTCCAGATGGTGCCCAGTTGGACTAGTTTGATGTTAGTCCAGCCAGATGGACTAACATCAAACTAGTCCAGCTGGGCACCATCTGGACTAGCTTTAAGCTAGTCGAGCGACTAGCTGATGCTAGTCCAGCATGCTGGACTAACATAAAACTAGTCGACCGACTAGCTTTAAGCTAGTCGAGCGATTAGCGCAATGCTAGTCCAGCACGCTGGACTAAGCCAAAGTTAGTCCGCCATGTTAGTCCAGCAAGCTGGACTAACTTAAAACTAGTCCAGATGGACACCATATGGTAGCTTTAAGCTAGTCCAGCTTACCAGTTTAGGTTTACAGTGTTTCTTCGGGAGTTTTCTTATACGTTATTAGCAGTTCTCGAACGAAAAACCCAGTGGTGTTACTTGTTTGTTCGAATACTGCTTATTAAGATAAAATATCAAACCTAGTGAATAAAGTTCAATCTTATATGATTCTACGCATGAAGATTATTTTCAGAATCAATGCCGTCTCTGTAAGTCACAAATTTGTCGCCCTCTACGTAAAAAAAGTCATAAAATCTTCTTAACGCGTCGATTTTTAAATTCTCTCCGATAAGAAAGCTAATCGTTCCCCAAATTTCAAAAGAAAAGTAGCCTTTTTGTCTATATACCTACCTATATTCATGCTGAAAGAATTTTTTTTGTTATATCAACAAAGCCTCTTAATTAGGCAAAGCCAAAGACTAGGTACATTATACATCGAATCATGATTGAGAATATATACATTTTCATGTGAGTGGTTTCGATTAAACATCATACAGTGAAAAGTGAACTGAGGTATATACTATACTTCTCATAATTATCGTGTTTTGAGACATTGATATTCTGTTCGCATTATAATTATGATAATACAAATTAAACAATAGTGTGTATAATGAAAAGTCAGCTGCTATATAATATACGATATTTTGCCAAAATAAACAGAAATGATTGTTTTAATGAGTTTTGTATAAGTCTTACATGATAGTCTTTTAAGAATTAGTAAGATGACAGCATGTACTATATACTTTTATCAGTATCATCCTGAGAAAACAAAATGCTAACACTTAGCTGCCGTGTACCATTGTTTATGAAATGTATAAACAATCATGTTTGTATATATACTGAATAATTAGTTTGCAGTGTAGATTGTTACTGTATTTTGTATTCAAGAATTCATTAAAATCACCAGTGCCTTTATTACGTCCTCCTTTGTTTTGTACTTATGCGAATTAAAATATATATTTGATATATGGTATAATTAATTAATTCATGAACAAAAGTCACAATGCATTCAAGGTAACTTAAATAAACATGGTGATAGAGGTTGTGTCCCGATTGTGAGCCATGATGAGCGTCTATCCAGTAATCTACACTGATTAAGTACATACAAATCATTATAAAAGGTGACTGTAAAAATTGAATATACTGTACGTGAATTCAAATATCAGTATCCAGAGTATATTATGAACACGCCTGAAAATGTGATCACTTGTTCGTTTGTTTGTTTGTTTGTTTATGCTTGTACTGTATCGTCGACAACAATTTATATCATGACTGAGCTTTACAAAACACGAACAATCGATAATGTTCGAAATATTGAAGGTATACAAGAAACGACTGCAGGTAGTCCAACAAATACCTACAATTGCATACTGTTACTATATTCATCACAATGATCCTTACTTTATAACAATATCTGCATCTGCAATTTTAGTTAAAATTATAAACGCCTCATGGCTTAATATCACTATATACTGGTAGTTATGAAAAACGTAATGTTGTTTTAATTACGCTATGGGTAGACTGAGGTTAGTTGTTATAAACTTTACGTTTTACGTAATAATATCATCGGTCATAATAATCTGTGCCATCGAGGTTGTATAACTTGTGCAAGCTTTTGTTAATAAGGATGGCAAGTATGACCTTTTAATGACTTAAGTTTAATTAGGATATTTTGTTAAGTTTCATCCCCATTGTGTTTGTCTTCTAACTCTACATGTCCTCGTTCAAGTGATATTGTCTACAACCATTAGGTATTTATAACTAGCATCTTTACCATAAGGTTTAACTGGATTGAAGTATAAAGGGAGTGTTCACACTGGACATAATGTGCATAATTGAATGCAAACAAATGAAGAGATTGGTGAAGATGGGAAAACTATTGAATTATTTGAAAGTCAGTTGAAATAAGATATAGAAGTGTTTTTTTTTTTTGTTGGTACTCCTTGGTCTGAATGCTGAATGATAAGTATTGCTTTCAAAATGTAAATAGAGGTCTTCATCATCTAAATGTGTTGGGGAAAAAAGATTGTGGGCGCTGTATATTTCATCGAAGAGGTATTTGTCCACTAAGTCTACCAGGCGGAAATACTAACTGCATGCATGTTGTGTTATGTCATTTAATTACAGAATAGTTTTGTGTTATCATGTACCCGGTGTTCCAAAGTGTGGGTTACTTTGATATGATAAGTTTTATGGGAAGAAATGGAAGTACACGTCACGTACAAAACTAATAACAAAATAGTTTTAGTTATGTCATGTTTATTTTTATATTTGTTATATAATTTTTTTCTGGTAATGTATTTAATTTGATATTAAAACAAAAAACATAATTGCAATTATGAGATGACTATACCTCGTTTTTAGGAATTGTCAGTACTTTTGTTATTGATGACCGAGCATAGTGGCTTAGCGGTTAGAGTGTCCGCCTCATGTACGGGAGGTCCCAGGTTCGAACCAAGACGGTGTCATACCAAAGTCTTTAAAAAGGGTACCTTCTGCCTTCTAGCCAGGCGCTCGGCATTAATATAATGGATACAGGACTGGCCCTCTTCTGTAGACGTGTGGCATAGGGCTTATAAGTCGGAGATTGGCACGGGAAGGACTTTTTGTTTGGCCCTAAGCACATACGTCAGAGTTTTTTGCAAAGCATGTCGGGTAATTACAAGAACATGGCCGCTCCCATCGTCTTTTGCCGCCGTAAGAATTAGTAAAATGTGGGTATGTTCACGTAAGGATTTCATGGGATCCAGGAGGCCAACATTGCCAAGTTATGTATCAAATCAAATGTCTGTTCACCCTCTAAACGATAATAATAACCGAAAGCCATAGTTTCATTGCCCTTTAAGTAGACGTGTGGCCTAGGGCTTATGAATCGGAGATTGGCACGGGAAGGACTTTAACTAACTAACTTGTATTGATGTACTACAGTACCTGAGTGTTGTGACGCGATTTTCAGGATGTACGACACACTCCGTGCATGTTCTTCGTTTATATTATTCACGAAAATAAATTATCCAACATATAGATTAAACTTCGTAAAAAGATCAACATTATAATGTGAGTTAAATACAAGTCTTTAGATAGATAGATAGATAGATAGATATATCGGTATTTATTGAACAAAATTAACAAGACTGTAGTCCGAAGACTAAAATGCCTTGCGTACATGAACATATGAACATACATGAATAAATAAATTACAAAACAATAAAAATATAATTTAACATCAAAATACAACAAAAAGATACATATTTATGAATGCATTTGGCAAGAAAGGCACTAACATTAAAAATGTGATTATTATAATATGCATATTCTCATTTAACTTTAATTTTAATATAACAATAACAAAGAACCAATTTACTAATTCGTTACTTACTTTTAAATATATGTGTAATACTAGCTAAATATTAAATCTAACAAGATGTAAATTAATACAGTACATGTATATCTTTTGAAAAATTACAATAATAAGCATCACATAAATGCAAAAATAAGAGCATGGAAATTATTTAATTAAAGGATATCAAATCCCACTATCTATTTTATATCATATTCCTAACATAAATTAAGTTTATCATACTCAATAACGAGTAGATCTAACAATCAAATGTAATATCAAAAGGGAAGCAATACAGGGTATAAAGATTGAGTAATTTGCACTTATGCTTTCGAATAATTCAAAAAGCATGGCATGAATTATATCCATATTGAAGAAGAACATAGCTGAAGAGTGTACATTTGTGTAGGGTGTGGTCTTTTTGGATACTTCATGCTCATGTTCACACAATAAATCAATATTTTAAAAAGTAGATTACATTGTATTTTGTAATGCTTCTAAAAACACTTTTGTATACAATTTAGAAACTGTGTGAAATCCAGCAAGAGTGTACGCGAGTGTTTATCACACAGTGGTTATTGTCCGCCCGGCCACTTGGTTGAGCCTCATCTACTGAAATATAAACAGTCCTTATTATAATATATCCATGAGTTTACAGACATTGCATAACCCTGCATATCTAAGGCAAGCCCATGAAAATGCATGTGAAAATCAGGATTAATAGGACAATTTGCATTGGGATAGAAACTCATTGACCTGACTACAATTTCTCAATTTGTACAGAAGGTTTTTATGACCAAATTTTGAAATCTACTTTTGAAATTAATAATTGACTGTGTGGAATTGAGTATGAATCATCCAACACGACCACACCCAACACAAAAATTAGACTTTTCGTTAATCGTCTGCGTCAATAATGATAGAATCCATTTAACGCCTTTTTTTCAAATATTCACAACTAAAAGTGCTAAGAGTTTAAATAAAGATCCATAGATGATGTGCATACAGATTATCAAAATCAACGTTGTCTCTGACATTCACCAATTTGTCGCCCTCTACGTACAACTTCATGCTAATCTCCGCTTAATTTGGTCGTGGTTTGCAAGGTACATTTTACTTCCTTGTACCCAATAAAGTGGTAGAAAATTTCCTTAAGACATATAAGAAATGTATGGTCATTTCCTATTTAACAGCTGTACATTTATAAATAGTACCCCGTTTAGCCGAGACCACAGTGATACTCTCTGATACACCCAACACAAAATTACACTTTTCAGTAATCGTCTGCTTCAATTATGATAGAATCCATTTAACACTTTGTCAAATATTCGCAATTAAAAGTGCCAAGAGTTTTAATAAAGATCTAGTATTATATGATTTGCATAATATACGTAGATTATCAAAATCAATGTTGTCTCTGAAATTCACAATTTTTTCGCCCTCTACGTACAATTTCATGCTAATCTCCGCTTAATTTGGTCGTAGTTTGCAAGGTACATTTCACTTCCTTGTACCCAATAAAGTGGTAGAAAATTTCCTTAAGACACATAAGAAATGTATGGTAATTTCCTCTTTAACAGCTGTACATTTTTAAATAGTACCCCGTCTAGCCGAGACCACAGTGATACTCTCTTTCTGAACTCATCGAGTATGTCAAGATCAATTCTTGGATGAGACAGATCAAGGGCGATCTCAAAAGCTCAAGAGACACGTGGTTATTGATTCGTACTTTTATTTCGAATGAATACTTGTTATATTAAAGGTAGTTCAGATTCGTCAAATGAGATGCGCGGCGCCATCTTGCATACGCGTTGCGCACGGTGCGTAATGCACGTTAGCTCAGTGTCATGCGGTGCGCGCAAACTAACCCAGTTCAAAATGGCGACCCGCTATGTTGCATCCCCACGCTTGATGCCCTTTAAACAGATCTAGTAATTGTGTTGACGTTTGCAAAAAAATGGCAAATGGTTGATAAATGTGCATTTCTGTGATCTGATATGTCCACTGGGAGATATGTGAACATTACATGATAAGCATGGTAAGTGAATGTTAAATGACCAGGGGGATGTTTCACAAAGATCCTAAGTTGAACTTAGCACTAAGTTGGACTTAAATATTATGGAAAGCCATTTGTAGCCTTGGAATGAAATGTATTCAAAAGCAAACAAAAAAGACTTTTTTACTTTTCATAAATGTTACATCAAGTACATAAAATATCCTTGATAATAGAAAATATTAATGATTTGAATCAACATTTTATGCCTTTGAAAACGGACTTTTACACAAAGTTTTCAAAGAAACTAATGGCTTTCCATACTTTTTAAGTCCAACTTAGAGTTAAGTTCAACTTAGGATCTTTGTGAAACACCCCCCAGGTAATGAGCGAACATTCAAAGAGATATTTGCTAACTCATTACAATGACTTTGTACAGATGTATGATTATCCACTGGATGATTATAAATATGAACACTTCAATCATAAATAAGCTTTAGAACAGAAGCTATCTGTTGACAAAACCGAAAGATGTTCCCTGTTTATATGGGTTATATGAATACAAAGAGGTATGTGTTATTACAATGCTGGAGAGCTACGTGTTGGTCGAGCTGCCGGTGTCAGCGCATAATCTGTCTGGGCGGATAGCCTGTCCCACCCTAACCCTAAACCCTAACCATAACCCTAACCCTAACCATAACCATAATCTGTTGGCTATAGGTCAGATTAGTGGCTATAGGTCAGATTTAGTGGCTATTATGTCAGATTTAGTGGCTAAGTTAGATTTATTGGCTACATAAGTGTATACAGTACAGCAGTCTGGGCCTAATACACGATGTTGCCATTAGGGTGGGACAGGCTATCCGCCCAGACAGATTATGCGCTCACACCGGCCTTTGTCAAGCTGAGTGAGGGGTGAGCTTTAGTTAAACCGTTGTACCATGGAGTAGGGTACACGGTTGTATGAGCTCAGTTCCAAAAGGCGCTAAATCCACTTTCCATATAAATTGAGTTAACGATATATTTACATTTATAAGCTACATAGCTATCTAGGAATCCGCATTTTACGACAAATTACTCACTCAAAATCAAAATATAGAATGTTCAATTTTCATATTCCCATAGGCACGTGTACAAAGTTGGGCAAAGAAAACTGTTTTCCTCGAACAAGTTGAACAAGTGGATATAGCGCCTTTTGGAAGAAAGCTCTTCATTATATACCACCATATTCATGACAGTTAACACTAGTTTGAGGTGGTTCATGTGGCTGCATTGTCCCATCTCGTGATTAGTTGTGTAATGTTCGTTGCCGCGTGCGCAGTAGCCCGTAATTGATAATGTGATCCTGAAAGGGGACCACAAGACAAAGATCAATACATAATTATGTTTTGGTACCGTCGTGTGATATCAAATATATGTCCAACATTTTGAAAGGGTTGTTTGATTCATAAACAATGCAATTAATGTATACCACTTATCGAGTGCGCCAATTCTATTCACGCGTAATGTTTTAGAGAAACTAGTGTGAAGAAAACAATATGACTTGTATATAAGTAGGATTATTTAGCAAAAATAAACATTTTCATGAAGAAATAGCTAGATGAAAGCAAGGTATTATATATGTAAGTTTTGTATCAGTACTAGCCCTGATAAATCTCAATATCAGCACTTAGGGTGGAATTCTGATCAAAAGGTTAAATTTAGCACAGTGCTAAATCGCGTCATTCGCGTCGTTTTACGTCAGAAGTAGGTTATCATTCCCTATGACAAACTGCGGTGTACATAACGTTATTGACTTTACATTTTGCAGTGTAGAGCGGTGATGTTTTTGTATTCAAGAAATTATCCAAATTTATGGTGCCTCGATCACGCCCATCATTGTATTTTATTTGTGTGTCAATATAAGGCGTCTTGTAACGCATAATTTGATATTATGGTGTTATTAATTCATTCATCAACAAAAGTCACAATGCATTCAAGATAACTTCAGTAAACATGATGATAGAGTTTGTGTCCCGATTGTGGACCATGATGAGCGTCTATCCAGCAATCTACCCTGATTAAGTACATACAAATTGTAATAAAAGGTGCGGACTGTAAAAATACTGAGTGTAAGAATATACTGTACGTGAATTCAAATTTCAGTACCCAGAGTAGGCCTATATTATGAACACGCTTGAAAATGTGATCACTTGTTTGTTTGTTTGTTTGTTTGTTTGTTTGTTGTTTTTTGTTTATGCTTGTATTCTTTTGTCGAGAACAATTTTAAACATATGACTTTGAGCTTTACAAAACACGCACAATCGATGCTCGAAATATTGAAGGTAGAAGAGACGACACGTCGATTGCAGGTAGTCCAACAAATACCTACAATTAGAAACTGGTACTAAATTCATCACAATGATCCCTACTTTATAACAATATCTGCACTTGCATTGCATTGAAATAGCAAACCATGCAATAAACTCACAAAACAGTGCGGTACCCCGTAATTAGTTAATTAGCATGATTAGGGGCTCAGTTAGTGCACCACCTAACAAGAGAATACGAAACGCTCACCGAAATCCATCAACATTTAAAACTAATAAAGGTAATGAGGTTCCGCTCACCTTATTTAAAGGGATCTAATATCTCTATTGACATGTGCAAAAAATGATGAATGGTTGATTCGATGTGTATTGCTGTGATTTGATTTGTCCACTGAGTATATATTGAGCGAAAATGCAAATGATATTCGCTTACTCGTTACACTGACCTTGTACGCGGTTATGACTATCCAGTGGATAGATACAAATCTGAACGCTTCAATCGTAAATATCTTTTTAACGAACAGGATATTTGAAGGAAAAAAACCTGTCCCATGCTTCTATTCTTAATACGAATACAACGAGGTATGAGAGAACCGAAATGCTTGAGTTCCGAGTAACTAGATCCCTTTAAGCGTCATTATGATAATTGATCATTAGGGTCAGCTTGTCATAAGCGTCGACATTCATAATTTCCTTTTCATAACGCCTTTACCCTTAAGGGTCACTATTTAAAGTATTAGTCAGGTGAACATCAAAACCTCAAATTGCAACATGGGATTTTTCTTCGCAGTTTATTTCAGTCAGGTCCCCTAAACAACAGACTTAAAGTCCGCAAAAACAAAGCTGGGAAAGTAGTTTATTTTACATAATATGTAAATTAGCTATGGATATGATAAAAACTGTCATTTTCGCATACTTTATTTTGTAATTGAAATGTATTTTATATTGTGATTAAAAGTGAACAAAGAAAAATGGGATTCCAACGGGATTCGAACCCGAGACCTCCGGATTGCTAGACCGGTGCTCTACCGACTGAGCTATAGAAAACCCTACGACGGCGTTCTTCCCGAATCCCGTTGGAATCCCATTTTTCTTTGCTCACTTTTAATCACAATATATTCTTGGTCAGTTTCTCTATATGTTTGTATTTTATATTGTTATACAAGATTAAATCCCCAACGTATGGATATTCTTTTTTGCCCACATCCTCCTGAAATGATGGACTTATATTCATACTTATATTAACAATATAATTTGCATATTACACCAATTTTTGTAATGGTAAAGTATTGTTATATTGTTATGGTTAATCTATTGTTATAATGGCAAACATTGATTCCCGATGTATTTTGGCAAAAAATCATATTAATCAAAAATGGAAACTATTATGGAAATTCTATTTCCAAATTCAGCTAACATGATGGACAAATATACTGATAATAACAACCATGGGCGTCGATACTTACGTAATGCCTATTCATCAGGGGGGGGGGTGAATGAATAGATCATCCCCCCCCCCCCCTGATGAATGGGTATCAATTACGGATCGACGCCCATGATAACAACCATGATTTGCATACAATGCAGATTATCTTTAATTTCATAGAACACGTTAATGTATTTGTGAGCTCATAATATCCACAATCATTGAAGCTATGCTATATTTATACTTAAGTGAAGTAGCTTAACAGATTTGGCAGGCTCGCATCTAACGGGGGCTGCCGCAGCTGCTGCAGCATTGTGCTTTTTCACAGGCCTCAATTTGATTATAAAAGATAGTGAGAGTGTTATAATTTTTCAAAATGTAAAAAACGTTTTGATCATCGTTTACTACTGCTCTGTTTGTATATTGTCTAAGGTTAATTCAATTTGGTCATTAAAAATGTACATCTGTATTAGAAACTCCTTGGAGAAATTGTTTAAAGTTCAAAATGAGTTTGAACATTTCTACTCATTGTCATTACGTTATTTATTTGCTCGTTTTACCTGTGATTTCCTTGTAAATTAAAATGAAAGAACACTATTAAACAGATGATGGAGCCTCATAAGAATCCTAGATTGACATCAATCTTCTACTATGTTTGTTAGGTATACATTTCGCGAATTAATTTGTTTTCTTTATTTGAGATTACTGTTTTTTTCTTTCTAGATCTTGTTATGATTATCATGGTCTGATTATCAATTTAACATGACAATGAAACGTTTGTTCCCAATTTACCCCCGCCCCACCTACTTCGCTACGTCAATGGTTACGTGCATGTAACCATGTGGAGATCCCATGCATATGAGGACCAAACAATGATTTTACATGATCTCAATGAGTATTGTTCAAACATTTGTTCACAAACATCATGACCAAAGCTATGATCCGCGAAATCTAGAGCGAAATGAATTGCGATGCCTAATGCATTTGAATATGGTACATTGAATTGCACATAAATGTACTAATAATGAATTTACCTGATGGAAAGAAAACCATATTTTATATGTATGTATATTTCAAATTATGGAAACATAAGTGGGGACCTTTTGAATATGTCAATAGGTTTGTAATACTCCGCGTATGATTGCATGTATCTTACTGTTTTAGGTTTCCTTTATTTGTGTTTTAAAGCCTCTTTGAATTATTTTAATTCTTCAAAGGAATTAGAATAATATATACGACATGTTCATCTTTTCTGGAGTATTCATGTTTTAAACTCAACCATGCAACTTCATAATACAACGTATTTTTAATGTTCATGCATGTCAACAAATTTTGTTATTCCTTGTTCTTCATTTACAACACTGATGGTGATAAATCACTTAATATTATTTTACAATGTGAACAGTTTATTTTGTAATTTTCTGGCACACAATTATAATGTTAGTCGTCATACATGAATAATATAATTGCGTATAGTAAGCGTAACTAAAGACATTAATTTTATCCGGGATCATGTGTATTGAAAGCCTCTTAGAAGAATATGTAATATGATATATTCCAAGTTAGTGTTTATAAACGTGTATCTTTATGCAAAAATACGTTGAATATCGAAGCTTTCCGTTCCAACAATAAATGTGCATAGTGTGCAAATTATGGAGTAAGTTGTCATGAGTACATATGAATCCAACTTGTTTTCTGAACGTGGATAAATGAATTTCAGAATGGTTTAGGTCAAAACAGGCACAACAATGCAACAAATAAATACATATAGAAAATCAATGTTTTCATTTGCGACATCTTATAAAAACAAAAGTATGAATGAAATAAATGAGTGGTATATGAATAATAGATTGAAATTAATATTGATGAATTGACGTATCTTATGCTTTTAACCTCACGTCATAATCGATTACCTTATAAAGACCTTAATTATTACACCCAATACCGTAGTAAATAACTCAAAAAAGTTGATTGTGTAAAGTGCTTGGGAGTATTTCAAGAGCTTAATTCCAAAAGGCACTAAATCCACCTTTTTCAACTTTTGAGAAAAGCAGGTTTCTTTGTCCAACTTTGTACACATGCCTATGGGAAGGTTGAAATAAAACATTCCATTTTTTAAATTTTGATTGTGTTATTTGTCTTAAAATTTTATTTCTAGATAGCTACGTAGTCTGGTAGTTAATTAATGGTATAATACCGTTAACTCAATTCGTATGCAAAGTGGATTTAGCGCCATTTGGAACTAAGCTCTTCATTGTGTATATTGTGGTTCATTATGGGATGATCACGTAAAGCATTTATGCAAAAGTCTTTCCAATATTAAAGGCATTCTCTTTAAGAGGATTAAGTGCATCATTTTGATACACCATTATTTAATGTACCAAATAAAACTACAATATCACCATATAGACCACGATTTATAAACTGTTATTATATTTTCCAAATATATGAAATATTAATGAATAGAAACTTAATTAGCACCAATAGTCACATTTGACTGATTGCCACCAAACAACAACAACAACAACAACAACAACAACAACATGTAGACCAAGCTTGCTTTGCATGGGGAGATTGTTTTGGCAATGATAGAGACTTAATGTGTCGTGTTCAAAAAAAGAGCTGCACGTATAGTAATTAAGAAATGTAATTCTCCTGGAGTAAAAAAGTAGTGAATTAATAAGAAATCTAAAATGGCAAAGTTTTGAAATACGTAGATATTATTTGTTTAATGTAATGGTGTATACATGTATCCATGGTAATGCACCAAACAGGATATGCAATGGAATTGAATGTAGGGCATGTCTACAAAGTAGGACAAATAACGCGTGTTTTGTGTTTTTTTAATTTTGTAATAACTTTATAAGTGGATCTAGAGCGTTATGGTATTAACTGTTCATAACATGCATTACACGTTCTTCCATATCTGCGACTCCTAATCTGACAAAAGGAAGCAACTGACAATTTTATGGATAGTCCTTTTACTTGTTTTGGGGTAATTGAGATATGCTCTACATAATGGGGAACAAATTAAAGTCACCTGACAATCCATTTATGAGAAATTAATAGGTCAAAAGGAAGTAACTGCACAAATATCATCATCAAAATCCTCATTTACAAGAAAACTACCAATTGTAAGTTGCTTCCTTTTGTCAGATTAGCAGATTAGGGCATTATGTTAGCTGTTTATAAGACCCAGGGGGAACGAAGTACAGTTCATCACATTAAATTGGTTAAGTGTTTGCCTTGCCAGAACAAACTAATAACAAATACATAATTCATTAACTAATGTATACAGTGCCACAACCATATACACATTCCATTTAAGAGAAAACCGTGGTTTTCGATCTGAACATTATACTCTTATGAATTGCAAATATATACAAGGCGATGATTTTGCCGTAATTGCTTAATTGCTATTTCAACATCACATTGGTCTAGTTGCATTACTGAAATATATAATGGCATATGTTAAAGGGGTAGTTCAGTTTTGTTATAGAGAGCGCTGCAAGAAATAATGTTTTTGTGAGATAATGAAAAACTGAGTGTAAAATTGGAAAGAGCATACAATTTTAATGACAGAATAAACTTTATTTGATCAAAATCGGTTCTGAAACGGCTGAAATCTCAATAAATATATCCGATCGGAATCAATATGGGCCCCAGATATATTCGATGATTTTTTTTTTTTATGAATTCTAAAAATGCTTACACTTTTTCAAAAATTTTCAATAGGCTCTTAAATAGTTGTTGATAATCTCTCTATTTCAACATTATTTCAACAAAACATTACATGCATAATTTTGTATGAAAAAATGGTTGAAACCAATAGTTGTTGATGATCCCTCTTTTACAAAACGTCTGAACAGTTTCCAGTTGACGGATGGGGATGAATGTAACACACACAAACAGATTCAGATCGAACAGCCCTGTAATTTGGATTCTACGAATGAAAAACGAATGCGTCCCTCCATCAAACTATATATCGGTCAATAAAGGAGTTTAACTGATTTAGCATAATATTACAACAATATTATACTTATTCTTGCAAAGGTATTGTGAAGCCGACATTTGTAAAGGTATGTCACGGAAAAAGATCTCAAAAATGAAGAATATATAATTATATTTAGCCACTTTAAGCGAGGATTGGTTATTTCGCTTAGTAATTGCTTACCTATTGTTATTTCTGCGCGGGTCACGTAGCTAGCGCGGGTCACATAGGGGTCACGCATAGCGCTGTGGCACTCCGTGGCATCCGTGAGCGAACTTTCTCGACGGGTGAATACACGTATACTGCGCAATTAACCGTTGGACGATGGTTTATTAGATTTAGGTCTATAACTCCACGAAAAAGAGATTTCAAGCCCTAATTTTTTTCAGGCATGCTATTAAATGACATTTTCTTTCATATAAGAACCTCGCTACTTTTGAAATTTGGCTTGCAAAAGAGAGGCTGTCCCTTTAATACATGTTTAATTCCATATCTTTTTGTTCTAGTGGCATTACGATTTTAAAGGAACGTATGGATCGTAAATATAAAAATTATGCAGGCAATGTTGGTATATCGCGACAAAATGTCGACAATTACAGTATCATCGCTGCATTTATCAACATTTCATATTGTGCGCCACGTGTATCTGCTGACAGATGTGTGCACGCTATAAATATACAATTGCTATTATTATTATCATCATTAGTATTGTTATTATTGCTATTAATATTATAATTATTATGATGATTATCATTAGTAGTAGTGATATTATCATTAGTATTATTATATTTAAAAATGACAATGAGTTCGTCATTACATTTATCAAAGAGAATCTGTCAATTACATTGTGCAACTGACTTCACAGTAAAAATTCAAATTAGTATTCGCTATACCTTTACAGCTATATCAGTACCAAACTTGATTAATGGAAATGCTTGATGAGCATTATATATTGCTACTTCTGCGTTTATCTGTATAATAGAGGCCCCATCTTCTGTTGAAACATCTATTCAGCATCCATAATTAAAGCGACGGTCGCATGACGAGAATAATTGTAAGTCAACAATTCTTTGTGTTGGGTCTAAAGCATTCATAATGTACTAACCGTTTTGCAACAGTTACGAATTCATCTCTAATGGCCCGGTCAGATATCAACGGATAGCGGAAACGAATGCTCAACGAATAGAAAATTTGCGAAATGAAATTATCCGGTGATGAAAGTCGTCTCCATTGCTTTATGTACAAAACATAGAACAACGTACATCACCGGACAAGGAACGGACAAGAAACGCATACGAACGGAGACGAACGGATGGAAAATTTAGCTCTCCGTTTGTGGTCCGTTTACGCAATCCGTTGATATGTGACCGGGCTATTAGTGGCAACGAGGGGCGGAGCTGCGGAGGTATGGGGCCTATGGGGGCACATGCCCCCCTCCCACAAATTGCATGTGCCCCTCAGGTGACCCCCACCACAAATTATGCTCATGGTAAAATGTAAAAACTGTCTTGATACAAGAAATTCGAGACACCGCAGCTCTCTGCTATTAACGGACCCTCTGGACCCTGCTGCTGCGTTGTTCACCTTCTTAAACTTACAAAGACCATATTTTCGATTTTAGGGCAGTAATATACAAAGGAATATGGTAAATTAAATATATACTGTATATGTATATATATATATATACAGTATATATTATACCATTCCATCACTCTCTGCCTGCGGAGTAAGGGCGATTGGGTCCATTTTGGACTACAACACAGTGTTTTGTATATCTACACAATAGATTTAGACCAGCGGCTTAACACGGTTGAACACGTTCTAGATTGCTGGTACGAACGACGGGTTCGTTGATGCGCATGCGCATGCCGCATGACGTCAGCCGTACCAGTCCACAAGTGAACGTGCAAATCGAAAAGTCCCTACTACTGACCACGCCGACCGACCATGCCGGACACACGGTCAATGTTATGGGAAACCGTGATATTGTTGGCAAAATCACCCTAGCTATGCCACTGATACGTGTAGAGTAGGAACCCAAGGTTCTGATGAAAGAGAAGTGATGAAAGGTGATGAAGTAATGTCAGTGATAGATGATGTGGTCAGATGATGGCTGTACGATGATGACCGTCAATCCAGCGAATCACACGTTTCATTATATGACTACCCGGATTAAAGAGATCCATATACTTTGTGAGAATTCAACCAACATCAGGTAGAGCTTTCACACTTCGCTTGTAACTTGTTGTTTGGCTTATGGTATTAAACCATAATAATGAAATGGGTTTTGACATTTATAATATCTTTCTTATTAATATGGAGATAGTTAAGATTGAACCGTAATCAAGGGAACCCGACATCAGATACTTCACACGAACGATCGGGATAAAATCAGACATCGATTTACTTTTTTTTCACTAGTTATACATCATTCTCTTTCTTTGAAAATCTCACAAATCATTCTCAAGTATCTTCCAATGATATTGGTATGTGAATGTAGTCTCAAATATCACTTTCAGGGGGAAATATATCAATTTAATGGATCACTTTAAGTCAACACAAATAATACAGGTAACTGTTTGGCATTCTATAAACGTGAAATAAATTTATAATATGATTTATTACTATTTGGCCTATTTGAAGTCAGTGGATATCATAGACACACTTGAATAAGAGATTACTTAGTTTGCTTTTAGGTTTGTATTCTTTTATCGCCGAAATGTATAATGAAATTAAATCGTATGACATTGAACATAGAAAAACAAATACAAACACACGACAATGTTCGAAATATTGAAGT
>JBAMJV010009935.1:0-10000 GCA_037951105.1 Echinarachnius parma | reverse complement strand
TGTGCTTTCATGTCTACATCACATGAATGAGATCAAAGTTCACTTTGTGAAGGAAATACAGTTTCTATACAAAAATGTAGTATGGCATTATGAACAAAATGATTACCCAAAACATAATGCATCAAAATAATATATATCACGTTCTATTCAAGAGAGAATCGTGAGCGCGACGCTGTACTTTTTTTTATAAAAGGCATATATATATTACAAACGGGAAGCAGTCTTTATTTATCGCTTACATGATAACATGTATATCAGTGTGAGTCAAATACAATCACATCGGATTTTTATAGCTATTAAATCAACAATTGTGAAGTCTTTTGATGCGATTTACGAATATTGTTGAATTTCGCCGAATATGGCTGAATACACACTAAGTCCTTGAGAAGTGATACGTGCGTAAAATGGTAAACGTGCGTTTGAATGTTTGATAACCGCGCCCATAACAACCCGACCATAGACGTCACTGTGTGCAGTAGGCGTTGCATTATTTAGTTAGTCCACACCTTGTCCCGCAAACGCATTTACACACATAATACCGAAACTTAATTTACGAACAGATCAAAATAGTACAAGAAAAAATGCCCGAACATTGTGAACAGTTTTTTTAAGGGATCTAGTAACTTTGTTGACATGTGCAAAAAGTGATGAGTGGTTGATACAATGTATATTGTTGTTATCTGATACGTCCACTGGGTGTTGTGTAACAATTTAAAGTCAAATGGATGTTATATGGCAGAGTAATGAGCACAAAAGCAATGTGATATTCACTAACTCATTGCATTCACTTTGTACACGGTTTTGACGATCCAGTGGATTATTCAACATCTGAACACTTCAATCGTACATATCTTTCTAACGAAAGGGAAATTTGAAAATCCTAAACCTGTCCCATGATTTTATTGTTAATACGAATACACCGAGGTATGAGGGAACCGCTAGAATTCCAGTTGGATTTTGAGGATTTGGACAATGTTACTAAGTCCCTTTAGCCCATCCCCACTCCTAACATTGCCTAAGTGTCTCATTTTCATCAAAACAAAAAGGCCGCTCTTATGACCTCGGTCTCGAAAAATGTTGGCGACGGACACTCTTCCCAACCCAGCCCCCTAACATGACTCTTGGTAGCCACGATCGATCCTCAGACCCCTGTTTTGAATTTAGCCGAGGCACACACCCGCTAATAGACCGCTTCTGTAATGTATGCAAATAATATGCGTATGACGTATGACTCCCCGTTGGCAAGCTTAACAATAGTAACTAGGTCCGGCAAGCTAAGTTTGCCGGAGCTTGCCGGACCTAGTTACTATTGTTAAGCTTGCCAACGGGGAGTCTGACGTCATACGCATATTATTCGGCTGAGGTACACCCCCGCTCCTTAGACCACCGTTTTGAATTTGTCTGAGGCACACTTCCGCCAAAAGATTATTCGAGTACCCCCCCCCCCCCACCCCCCCCCCCCCCCCTCCTCCCCACACACGCCTATTCAGAAATAGTCAGAAATAAATTACGTGTTCCTGTCTATTTCTGACTTCCTATACTACCATAACGTGTGTAGCCAGACTCAGTCTCAGTCTGTGGAACAACTGGTTGAAAAGAGACTTATTATTGTTCGTATAGTAGACCCCCCCCCCCCCCCCCACCCACCAATTTGACAATCTCTTCAAGTTTGATGACGTTAGTAACTCAGGTGAAAAGATGTATAGGACATCTTCTATGGCAAATTAAAGGGGCCCTGCAACCCAAATGCATGTTGACCTCTGTTCATCTGTATTAGTGTACACATTCAATATTTGTAAACGGTTTGACCCAAATATGTTTTGTATATTTTTAAACATTTTATCATTTATTTGTCTTCATGTTGCTAAGCCCCACCTCCTAAAAAACCCTCCAGAGCAAATTATATTGTTGACCTGCAGTGACATCATTTGTCAATCACTGGTCAGCTACCATGCTATTGTGATTAGCCTAATCACAATAGCATCACACGGTTGAATACAATACCAACTCACACAACTTCAATTACAATAGCTGTTGCTATGTCAGAAGAAAAGCACTGTCTAAGCTATTGCATGGAGGTATGCAGGGCATGCTTTTGTGTGGATGTTCTTTTTGTACTTTCATCTTTTGTTAATATCATGGTAGCTGACCAGTGATTGACAAATGATGTCACTGCAGGTCAACAATAGAATTTGCTCTGGAGGGTTTTTTAGGAGGTGGGGCTTAGCAACATGAAGACAAATAAATGATAAAATGTTTATAAATATAAAAAACATATTTGGGTCAAACCGTTTACAAATATTGAATGTGTACACTAATACAGATGAACAGAGGTCAACATGCATTTGGGTTGCAGGGCCCCTTTAAAGTCAAAGTTGTTGTGATTTACTCCACAAAAGCAAGTAGGTAGTTAGTCTTTATTCGATGTTGGTGAGCCGGAATATGAAGGAATTAAGACTGAAGCTAGAGTTCGACGCCAATGGCCTGGATCATTGTTACTGTCACGGTGGTTGATTTTTGTTGTATTGACTACGAATATTATGTTCTATAAATATATTCACATCTTAACCGACTGTGTTTACAGATCTGCATGTATAGTCTGATTATTGACAGATAAAGATGCATTTGGGGGGGGGGGGGGGGGCCGGCCTTAGCAGACGGGTAGAAAAGGGTAAACTGTTTTTTTAATGTATTATACACAATGCATCAAATAGGCATTGACACTATCATAATAATAAAATCAAGCATTTATCAAGCACCATCTATCTAGGTAACCTACTCCAAGACACATAATTATTATGATTACCATGGTCATCAGGTACAATCCAAAACCACACAATGATATTGCATACTTTCTCAACTCCCCGGGGAGTATACTAGCCGTGCTGCCACTGATGATGGCGCAAAGACTAATTTAATTAACACCTGACCATGGTACCCATTTATACACCTGGGTTATGAGCAGCAATTGTAGAGTAATTGTCTTGCTGAAGGACAAACGCAGTGGGCATAAATAGGGTTCGAACTTGGGATCCCACGACCGGAAAGCGCGCGCTCTACCAATCTTGCACTACACTACACGTCCTATTCAAGAGAGAATCATGAACGCGAACGCTGTACTTTTATAAAAAGGCTAAAAAGTACCACCGGGGAGAAGTCTTTATGTATCACTTTACGTGATAACATGTATGTATATCAGTGTGAGTCAAATACAATGATATCGGATTTGTAAAGCTTATTAAATCAATAGTTGTAAACATTTGATGTGTCTTTTGATGGGGTTTAGGAATGGTTGAATCTTGCTGAATACACACTATGTCCCTGAAAAGCAATACACGTATGTTTAAAAATGGTTCATTCTGCCTTCTAGCCAGGTGCTCGGCATGTATAGAATGGAGAAGGGACAATTAATCACACGAGTGACCAGAGGACTGGCTCCCTTCTGTAGCCCCCCCCCCCCCCCCCCCTTAACACGACTCTTGCTTTCAGCCACGATCGATTCTCAGACCCCCGTTTTGAATTAAGCCGAGGCAAAAACCCGCTAATTCTTAGACCTCCTATACTCTGACTGCCATCATAATATGTGAAGCCAGACTCAGTCTCAGTGGAACAACTGTTTGCAAAGAGACTAATTAGTTCTCGTATAGTAGACCCCCCCCCCCCCCCACCCATTTGACAATCTCTTCAAGTTTTATGACGTTAGTATCTCAAGTGATAAGATGACTGTATATGACATCTTCTGCAGGGTTGCCAACTTTGAGCGAGAGGTGAGAGTGAGACATTGCGAGGGAGCGAAGCGACTGAGCGGGGGGAGGGTGTGGGAGGGGGGACAGAGGGGGTGTCCCCCCTCCCACGGTAGGGAGCTTTTGCATTTTTGGACTTGAAATTGTGCTATCTGATGCATATACCTAGCTAATATGTGTTATCAATATGTATTCTGTAATCTGTAAGACATATTTGTTAAGTTGCAAGAGGTTTGGGGGTGGAATCCTCAATGCATCAACGTGTATTTCGTCTTTCAAAACAGCCAAAGTAAAATTTGCAGAAGAACGCCAGATACACATGAGTGGTTCTATTGTAGTGGGATTCGCTGACCCCGCAGTGAGCGATGTTGAACACGGTACATTCGCAAAAAATAGAAGCATCGGACAATGCCCAGGGGCCAAACTTTGGAGGCGCAAAGGAGCCCTTTATCCCCGGGTACACCCCGGGAGACTCATATTTTTGGATTTGTTTCATTCTCCTCTAAACATTCATATGTTCAGAAATCAGTACGCTTTTCCATGCACAGAAGACCTCTGGGCTGCCGGTCTACTAGGTATGTGTGCTGATTAGTTACGAGACGCATCTCACGCTCGGTTTTCTTTATATGTAACATAGACACAGTACTTTAACTTGATGGAAGTGCTTTAAAAAATATGTAAATTAAATGAGAACCTCTATAAATCTTATTGTGATCATTTTTAGGCCTGGGCGTGAGATTTTTAAAGATCAGCGTGAGAGCGTGAGAAAGGGGTGAAATGCGTGTGTCGATCTCACGCCCAATGCGTGAGAGTTGGCAACCCTATGATCCCCATCCCATCCCACGCGGGCAACAACAACAGCATAAGCACTATATAGTCATGAAGCGTATTATATACTTCGTTCATAATGCCACCTCATGTAAACGGTCTGGGTACACGCCACCACCCACCCCGTCTCCACCACCACCACCACCACCCCTGTGCCCGCGTCTGGCACCGCCCTGCATGGGTACGCTACTGTAAAGCCCGGCGCAGACAGGGCCGACTCGACCCGATCGGGCCTGACCCGACTGAAAGCCACAGTCGGTCCGATTCAGCCGCTGTCGATTCAACACGTTGAATCGGGCTTGATTGCACTCAGAGCTGATCCAACAGAAAACTAGTCAAATTGGGTCGAGTTGGCTCCGTCTGCGCCAGTCTTTAAAGCCCTCCGCACACAGAGCTGACTCGACCCGATCCGACCGGTTTTCAGTCGGTCCAGCTCATTTTGACGTTACCTCAGGACTCCTGTTTTGCCGTTCAAGAGCCAGTCGGTGACCATTCGAGGCCGATTCAACGTGTTGAATCGGCTACGACTCCGGGCTACGACTGAGCGCGTAACCGACTCTATAGCCTGACTGAAGACCAGTCGGATCGGATCGAGTCGGCTCTATGTGCGGTGGGCTTTAACGTGAACGTGCGTCGGGATGCTAAACCGCGGTTCGCCATTCTGAAGTACTGTAAGTGGTAAGCTAGTTCGTGCACGCTACACAAACTGAGCCAGTGTTTAATTCGCACCGTCACGGTGCGCAAGATTCTGAGCGCGTCTGATTTCCGAAAGGAAACTAACATTTTTAATCATGAAAGTAGGGTCGGGGCAAACGAACCTAACAGTCGATTAAAACAAATGTGTGCACTGTGATGAGACAAAAGCCACTGTTGTTATTTTTAAGTGCAATGGCAACAGCAGTCTGGAAAGACTTAATTGTTGCCAATACCCAGCGCGGCATTGATAAATGATATCAATCGATTGTAAAAAGCTGCATGACGCTCTTTACTCGTTCTTCGTAAAAATACACGAATCGGTGGCGAAATGTATTGACGTAAATTATTTGCTTCGTGTGAGTGGGGGAAGAAAAGATATCCAATAAAATCAATCCATCTTGAACATGAACTGAGTACTAATGACCCATTGCTGCAGAACTAAGTGGCTATATTAAAGGGATCTAGCAGTGCTGTAGGACTCGAGTCCGGACTCGGACTCGAGGACCGGTCTCGAGTTCCGTATTTTTTCAGGACTCGGACTCGGACTTCGGACTCGAGCCAAAAAGACTCGGTCTCGGACTCGGACTTCGACCAATGGTGGACTCGTGACTCGGAGCGAGAAAATCGGGCCGAGACCGGCAACTGAGACCGGCCATTTTTTCCGTTTTCCCACTTTTATTTATAGTTCATAACATTTCCTCAGCGCAAGCAAAAACAAACCCATTGTTCTAGCGTACTTTGCTCGCTTGAGTGGCATTTCTGGAAAAATGAGTCGTAACATCGCCTCAACAAGCTATTATATGCCTATCTAGACGTTGGGATTAGTCGTTTTATGTTTTGGAACACGTAAGACACCGGTCAAGTATTACGGCCAGAACGTGAATTAATTTAAGAAAGCCTGAGCTGAAGCGACTAAGCGATATCCAGTAAAATGCGTGTGGCAAGTACTTTATCCTCGGCTAGGCTTATTACCCGCGCGCTAGCTAATAGCACTCTTCAATCAACAACCATTCATTCAACAATCATGTCTTCAGTTTCTCGGTATACTGTTTGGGGGTATACGGACCAAAGAGAGTTTGTTGATCGTTCAACAAAGAAAAAACTATCAAGAAAAATGTAAATTTTGCAGGACGCACACGACCATTACATATATATACACATCAATATTTGTTATTCATTTTGTTAAAATGTGAAGTAGCATGCCTTTACTCTTTATCAGTATTCAGTAATACACTATACATCACTTCCATACTGACATACTCTCAGATTGTAATAACTTGTGTTAATTCCATGAAAATGTCCTACAATGGGCCAAATTTCAAAATCCAATTTTATGCTTTATAGCCTCTTGTGGATCCAGTAGTTATCAAATGTTCTTAACTGACAGTTTATGGCACAAAACGTGAATTTTCAGATATTTGATATTTCAAAGCATGATGCTAAAAATTGTGATATTAAAAGGATTAGAAAATTGCTGAAATTTATGCTTAACTTAAAGATATGCAGCAGTTCCTTATCCACTGTATTTTGGGGGGAATTTAAGGTATCAATCTAAATTCTTGTCCCGTCTGTCACACTTTTTTATGAACTTTGTTATTTATTATTTATTTCAGTTTTTATTGAATTTGTCTCATACTCCATGTACCTTTGACATTGCCCAGAATCATTTCTGCAGATAACTCTTTGTCAATTCTATATTTTCACAAGCGTTTTTTAAATAGTTGTTGATGATCTATCTAATTAATCATTATTTCAATAGAACATCACATGCATTATTTTGTATGAAAAATGGTTGAAAACCAATGCCTTTTTAGAAAGCGCCCTCTTGTGTTTTTAATGGCTCTTTTATTTTTTAAATGATAACAGGCTTTTTACTTAGTCGTTTGTAATATTTGTATACCTTTCGAGCATGGTGGAGTAATAACTATTAGTTTATAATGTTAACTAGTCCAGGTTTGGTTATACTAAAGTTCAGCCTTGCCAAAACTGTACTACCCCTTTAAAATATATAAATTCTCTGACAAATAATGGAAGACAAATAATGAACCTGACAAACTATTTATCTTAATAGAGAGTTCACTTGTAAGGCATTTAAGTAATGAAACTGATGTGTCATAAAAAGAATTGCAATTTAAAGATTTTCCCCGTTGGGACTCCGGACTCGGACTCGGTCTCGGATGTCCGGGACTCGGGACTCGGATGTCCGGGACTCCGGACTCGGACTCGCGGACTCGGACTCGGGACCTCGACCTCGGACGCCAGCCGGAGACTCGGACTCGGACTCGGACTCGGACAGGGTGGACTCGACTACAGCACTGGGATCTAGTTAACCTGGTTGACAAGTACAAAAAAAGGTGATTTCGTGGTTAATAAACATGTGTATTGGTGTGATCTGATATGTCCAGAGAGTAATGTGTGAACATTTCAAGTTAATTGGATGTTATTTGGCAGAGAAATGAGCGAAAACAAAAGTGATATTCACTTACTCATTGCACTTACTTTGTACACGGCTGAAAAGGTCCCTTAGATAATTTCATATCCGAACACTTCATATCGTAAATATCCTTTGAACGAAATGGAAATTTGAAAAAAAAATGAAACCTGTCCCACGCTTTTATTGTTAATTACGAACAAAACAAGGTATGACTATGGAGGGAACTGCTAAAATTCCAATTGGATGTTGAGGTTTTGGACAATGTTACTAAGTCACTTTAAGGTGGACGTGCGTTGAGATGCTACACCGTGGTTCCTCATTCTGAAGTACTGGTAGGCTAGTTCGTAGCGCGCTATCTCGCACCCATCACGTATGCGCAAAGTTTCTGAGCGCGTCTGATTTCCTAAACGAAAACTACATTGTTTAAAGGAGGTATAGTTGAGTTCTGGTAAGGCGAGTACAGTTTTGGTGAAAACTGAATTTTCGTAACACAAAAACCTGGCCAAAAACCCATGGCCTGGATCATTGTTACTGACACGGTGGTTAATTACATCACTTTTACCCCCGCATTTCGCATTTATACACATATACAAACACCACGCACTCACACACACACACAGCACACACACACACACACACACACACACACACCACACACACATCACACACAACATACACAACCTGATCTACAATCCGAGGGACCACCCTTTCACGTGCATATTCTATCAGTAGTCCCGGGGTCCAATTATGAACCTGTGGTACACCTTCCTTCATCACCATCACTTATCGTCCATCACCATCATCATCCTCTATTTATCATGACCCATTCCATCACCAATATCAGTGCCGTCCATGATCACGCTCACCATGCATGGCCATTTACCCGCCACAGATGGCGTTATTGCCACCAAGGGCACCTGGAAAATTCCAAACTATGAATGCGTCTTTCTCAATAGGGTGCCGTCAAAACACACACAAAAAAGAAAACACACATAATTTCCGGCACTTTAGTATTAATAGCTAATAATGAATAGCGCCATCTATAGATCACTTTGCACCCTCACTAACCCCTAGTGTAAAAAAATGGTGGGGACCGGGATTTCGGTCCCGACTCTTAAAATGTCCCGATATTATTGTGTGTTTTCATGCAGTAGTCCCGACTCTGTGGTGTAGGTGTGTACACACACACACACACACACACACACACCATAACTTTACCCGGGCATACTTGTGGGCACCCCGACTTGTGGGGGGTACTTGTGCTAACTACAGGCTGGAAAGGAGTGCTACTACAAAACTGTTTTTTTCCCCACACATATCTTTGCAACGAAAAAAGGCAACCTTCTGAGTGCATGGGAGGGTAGGGGTGTGTCTAGAAAACAAAAAAATCCTCAAGTATCACATCATGGGGCACAGTCACAAGATTTTGTCACATAACTCTTTGAAGCTAAATACACTCCGATTTTAAGGCTATTTCTTAGTGGGGTCTATGATTTATTCCCCACAAGGAAAAAATACCCCCACAAGTATATAATTGTTACCCACCACGAGACCCCACAAGAATGCCGGCGTGAGAACCTACACACACACACACACACACACACACACACACACACACACACACACAGCACACACACCACACACATTCACTCACACATACTCACACACACTCACTCACACAAAACAAAGGGTGTCCACAAACAAAGACAGCTAGACATGCACCTCTAGACTCACAATCGGTGTAATAATAAATACTTCTTTGTTCATTGATTGCTGATTGTAAATTATGTTAATTTACTACCCCTTTTTACAATTTTACGTTATATCGAATTATCTGTTTTGTATGTATTCTTTTTTGTTGACGGCCCTAGTGGAAAACATGTTTTTGCTGAAAATGGGCAATTTACCCGTGATTTAAAAAAAAAAACAACACACACTACGCACACAAACAAACACACACGACGCATCCCACCCCCCCCCACAATGCATTGTGTTTTCCGAACAGATCGACACCCCTGCCCCCCCCCCCCCCACCACACACACACCCACATACACACATACATATTATGTGCCCCCCAGCTGTTCCAACCTCCGACAAGCATGCTTATTGTAAATATAAACGTCGAAACACCATTTTAAGGGAAATGATGGGCAACAAATTATCTGAAATTTGGGAGCAAACTCAAGCCAAGCCAAATACGCCACTGGTAAGAACGAAACGTTCTGGTGGATACTGTAGTAGTATTCAATTAGTTTAATCATAAATAATCAATAATAATCATTTGAGAGATTGTATGTA